>JAOVVB010080297.1:0-13679 GCA_028570985.1 Heterobranchus longifilis
GGAGGGTGGCTGGCGTCTCCCTTAGAGATAGGGTGAGAAGCTCAGTCATTCGTGAGGGACTCGGAGTAGAGCCGCTGAAAGGAGCCAGCTGAGGTGGTTCAGATGCCCCCCCTGGGCGCCTCCCTAGGGAGGTATTCCAGGCAGGTCCAGCTGGGAGGAGGCCATGAGGAAGACCCAGGACTAGGTGGAGAGATTAAATCTGACGAATCATCTGACGAGTTGTAGGGGGGGGGGGCATAAAATCACATGCGAAAAGCTTAAAATGCATTACATGACACGCAAAACACGGGAAAAGTGGCGTGTTATACCTTCCCATGTCCCTCTATATCATCTAAAAAGCAAATGTTATAGTTATACATGAACTTAATATGACCCCAGATAGCAACTGATTTAAAACAAGTTGATGTAGCAACATCCAAGGGAGAGCTGTGCAGCTTTTATTCCATATTAACTGGTAGAATATGCATCGTAATCGACAGGCCTGTCGGTCATGTTCTTTGCTCTCTGTGTGCATCTAACAGATTCTCATTACCACTATCTCACCTCCAGTCAAATATGTAAATGAAATAATTTCACCCACAATATGAAGTCAGAAAAAAAAAAAATACACCTGCACCATAAGGAGCCAGCCTAGTCACTCTGAGTTCTCATTTGATCTTTGTAAGGAGGAGAATATGATTAGTATCTCCTCCACTGCAACCAGATTATCATCATATCGTTGTCAGATCCACCTCAGAGTTAATATGATGGAATACTAAGGTGGATTTCATTACCAAATCACACATATTCACACAGTCTCTTTCAGATGGATGGGCTTGACTGAGTAAGATACTCTGTGTGTGTATGTTTGTGTGTGTTTTTGTCAGAAAAAGAGACAGTGTGTCCATCTGTATTTCAGCGAAAAAATATGTGTGTATAAGTGAGTGTGTCTAAGTGTATGTGCTTGACGCTGAAGCAGAAACAGGAGGACTATTGTCACAGCAAAATAATACACGTCTCTTTCTATAAAATCTAATTTAGTCCCACAGTGCATCCTATTTTTATGACTGAACAGGCAAAAGATGTGCCACAGATATGGGAAGGCAGGGAGGTATGAAAAGGTGAGGGAGCTATTGTCCTGTTCCTCATGAATACATATTTTTGATTAAGTTCATCTGGCTGATATCTAAAGTCCTTTTTGATAAAACCAAAAGAGAGAGGTTTTGTTCCCACATTCTCTCTCTCTCTCTCTCTCTCTCTCTCTCTCTCTCTCTCTCTCTCTCTCTCTCTCTCTCATATCTGCTTTATGAGAAAGATAATTATTTAGCCCACTATTTATTTGAATATTATTTTCCTCTTGGATCAGCATCGTAGTATAACAGTACAGCAGTTCATACCAATCATATGCATTAATTGCATTAACAGTCGTTATCTATCTTTGATCGTAACAAACTTTGCACAGCAAAAATTTACATATTTTCATAACATTTTGAGTTAAATTAGGAATAGTCGTCAGAAGAGAAGGAAAGAAGCCCTGATACTTACGTTTTATTGTTAGGCGACACCCTCTGGTGGCCGTAGCAATTATGACAGGAGCAAAACAGGAAGTCATGTAGTGTAGGATTAATAGCGAGCATGACTGTTTAGGGTGGGCTGGAGGGGTGGTCCACCAAATACAGGACTTTGACCCAGGACACCGCTGTTTGTGTCCCTTTTGAAAATAAAAGTACATGTTATTTTAACTTAAGGTAACAAAGGTTACAATATTACGGGTAATACCCTGTCCAATCACGAGCATGCATTCCCCCCCTATTTGCATAAACCTACGTGAATACTTGCTTGTCACACTGCTTGTCTTTGCTTTGATTTTCTTCCCATACATAATATGTTTTCCTGCTTTTTCCAGGCAGCTGTTTTCCAATTATTTCCATCAATCAGGAGACTTAAAGAGTAATTCAATGAATTTATTTGACATAGAATCAGAAATATTAAACAAATACGTGAGGAGTCTCTGGCGATTAGACCCAGTGAGGTAATCCATCACATTTCTGCCTATATTTATGTTATTGTTATTTGTCAATGCATTAGTAGTAACGATAATGCAATATACAAGCAGAGATGATATGATGTGATGTCTGTGTATGGAAATGAATGGAAACTGGTGGGAGGAAGATAAAACACATTCAAAAGCCCCATGAGTGTAAACATGATCTGGAAATGGTTGTCAGTAATATAAGCACTTATGATTTACAGTAACAGAACATTGCGATGGTGCTTTAGTGGACCAGCTGTCAAATGGCATCTGTGTAATGATCATACTTCTCTTCACCAGCTGTACGAGATTCCAAACTTTGTCATGTTTGCATACAAGACATTTTATTGTGTGTCTGCTGAGGATGTGTCTTGTTAATAAGGGGATTCAATAATTACACAAAACAAGAGAGATTGCATTCTTCTTCTGAGAATACGACAGTACTAAAGCACACTTTTGTTACAGCCATGGTGTTGCCACTTAGCTGCTGTTTCCAGTGTCAACAAGTTTGTATTACAACAGCACCTTTTCTTATCAGACTTCAATGGGAGGCACTTAACTCTCACATACTTCATAAAAGCTGCAGTGGTAATGTGGCTTAGCTGGTCACATGTATTAGAGCGTTGCTGAAAAAGCATGCAGAGTCGACAAAGCTTGCCAGCGACGGTAAATTAAGACAAAAACCGGCTTTCGTTTGACCTGAAATAGCCTCCAAAAGAACCAGCCGTGCATTGCGTTGTATCTCCTACAAGGGAACGAGCCGACAATCCGACCATTGTCTCACATTAGGCCTAATTAATTAGCACTTTGCTATGGTATAAATCCCTAATGGAAGCTCACTGACCTTGGAGTTATTTTCAGTGCTCAGAAGGCAAAGGCAGCCCTCTCCTGGGTGTGTTTATAATAAAAATATCTTTTCAATTTTGTTTTGCACTGTTCTGTGTGTGTGTGTGTGTGTGTGTGTGTATGCAGTCACAGGTTAGCACTGTGTGGGTAGATTGGTTTTACAAGTCGTTGGGTTAAATGATGAGAAAACCTTGATTATGAATATACTGTATGTAATCGCACTACTGACATTATATTCAAATTACAGAGTGTGAATTTAGACATTTAGAAAAGTATGGCAGGATGATTGTTTGGCTAAGTAGTTTTAAACGGTCTTCAACAGTAATTACAATGTTTACACATTTCACAACAACAGCGTGTCTTCTAATGTCACTAAATATCAAATAATATCTTTGTTATAGTGACAATACTGTGAATGTTTTGTGTTTATTTGGTGCCCATCTGTCCTCACATTTTTTTTTAAATTAATCTTTACTGTTATTGCCTCCGCTAAGGAGGTTATGTTTTCGTTTTCATTTGTTTGTTTGTTTGTCTGTCAGCAGGATTATGGAAAAACTACTGGCCCGATTTCCATGATATTTAGTGGAAGGGCGTAGCTGGGGCCAATGAAGAACCCATTACATTTTGGAACAGATCCGAATCACAGGGCGGATACACAAATTATTTTTGACTTTCGTTAACATTGCGAGACCTCCGCCAAGGCCGTGCGTGCTCTCCGAGTGCCCTTCTGGTTACTACATGTGACATTTGTTGCCCAGAATGCTCAACGTGTAATTCAATTTATTCAATATGATTAATTTAAAATGGGATTTTGTCTTTATTATACCATTTTTCTTTATCATACCATACAGATTTTCTTTAGTAAACACCTGCAAAATACAAACTGTACAAATTGCACAGTGCCGTGTAACATTACAAGATGAAGTGAAATTAACAGATAATTTTGCAGATTGCAGTTTTGAAATTACCAGTGTAAATACAGTATGTAGCTGATAAATTGATAATTAACATAATTTCAGCTTTGCCCCCTCAGAAATGCACCCTGATTCAGTCCTTCTTGGTAATTGTTAGCAGGTGTGGAAGCTCCAAAATTAGAAACTGGTGACGTCCTGAAAAGGGAAGCCATCCTTTTCCAAAAAAATTACCTGAATGCTTCCATTTGTTAAAGATTTGGTCAAATGTGCATTTCAGGTATTTGTCAAAAGACAAACTATTAGATGCATGTATGGACACTGCTAGCTAACAGTGCTGTAAATACAGTGTAGGTGAAAGAGGAGTGTGATCTGTGGTTTCTCTGTGCCCTACTCATCAGTCCCCAGTTACCTTTGTAAAGACAGCCTGTAATATATAAGCTCTGTTACTAATGGATCTTTATGCTTCAGACAGCCACCCTGGCCTAATTATTTTCTTCTGCTGCCAGACACCGTGTGCACACGTATGAGAGAGGGAGATAGAGAGAGAGAGAGGGAGGGAGTTAGAGGGTCGGATTGAGTCTTTAGCAGAGCCTTTGCCTTCAAGCAAAAAACATCTTTTACTATCTGACATGTGCATTCCCTGACAAGTTGGCTGGTGTCACCTTGACGCAGGAACATACTGAGACATCAAGGAAACCACGACTGCAGATAATGGCTTCTCTGTGTCCAAGAGAATATGGATCAAACCAAACAGGGAAAAGCACTTAAATGAATCCCACAAATCTTTTGATCAGAGAACAGAATTAAAAAAAAAAAAAAAAAAAAACCTCACAAGGTTGAGGTTTTAAAAGGTTCTCGTACAAGATATATTTTCCTGCTCATTGTAGCACATTAGTACTTTTTTTTTTTTTTGTCATGTTACAGATAGCGACATCCACATAAAAGAGAGGAGTTATTGTACTATAAGTTCCTCTAGAGAGCAACGTTTAGCAGAATGCTTGTGATGTAAAATATTCAATAGATGTCTGTGAAAAAGGAAGCTTTCCACCAGCCTCAGCCTTTACAAACATTTTGTAATTCCTCAGCCATCATGCTACATATATTGTACCTTCTATTTGCAATGCATTCCTTAAATTCACATGTAAGAGCCAGCAGGTTTTACTCTGTCATCCGTTTTTTTAATTTTTTTTATTGAAACTATGCATTTTTGTTTGGTACACTAATTTGTCTGATAGGTGTGATATAATTACAGGTCATCATTTTAATCTTTTAAAGGTACTAATTCTTACAGCGTAAATGTATTAACATAAAATTTGCTACTCACATAAAGCTATGCTTACAAATTACACTGATTTGCATAATGGGGCTGCTATAGGTCAAACCTTTAAAGGTACGCTGTCGATTTTCAACCTCATTTCCATGGAGGCTATGCTAATCTCTCAAAATGGGCTTTATTCACTACAACTGCACATTTTGGTCATCTGCATTCCTTAATATCACTGCATATTTTTTTTAATTCTGTGCATTAAGCGCTTAAACTCACTAAACTGTGTATTTGCAGCTCACTGAACTCCAGGAGGCAGTACCACTGTTTGGACATAAAGCTACATGGAGTTAATAGTTTAATTGTAATTTCCACATTTCTCAAAGAATGTCCTGAATCATTTCTTCAAGCAGCTTTAAAGAACTGGTCTTCCAGATGAAGCGCTCCACATCGAGAAGCCTCCAGGAAAAATGTCCTCCCATTGACCCAGAATGTGTCTGACACCTTACTGTATCTGTGGCTCCGTTCCTTAAACATCACGCTGTCACAGTTCTGTTGCTCTGGGCCAATTACTTAGTTCATTATGCAAGAATTATGTCCTCTCTCCTGCTCTATGGCCCTAGTCTCTCTATTGTGAGAGGTCATTTGGTTTCCCTGGAGGACCATTCAGCTGGGGCAATTATATAGCAGTAAGTCACACAGGCTTCAGTGAGAGACGGGGATGATGGGAAGTACCAAGGGTGCGGCCACCACGTGTGGCTAGCGTTTTTCTGACTTTTTCCGCTGTGGGTGCGTGCTGGAGTGGTTGCGATTGTGTTGGTTATATTGGCTTTAGGGAAGGCAAAAAAAAATCTAAAAGCACACATCCAGTTTGAATGGTAACAAGCATTTTAAAAGCAGCAGATGGCCACACGGTTTCATAGTTTCAGAGACTGAAATATTGACAGGCGCTGCTCTAAGGTACCTTTTATTGAAACTAGAGCCGAGGTTATATCACTCTTGTGTGTATTGAACTGTATTGATTCACCTCCGACAGGCTGGGTGTGAGCAGCTTAGAAAACAGCCCGTGACAGTCACGCAGACGCTGCTGTAATTATCTTGGTGCCACTTCCTGTGACATAAAGTGTTAACAGTAACACTTGCTCTCATTAAGAATATTAAGGTAAACTGTTTGCATCAGCTCCTGAGTGAAGGTGCATGCAAGATAACAGTGTTTTGACTCATACTGCATGCACAGAAATGTTTTAGTTTCCAGATCGGCAGTGCAGTATCAATGAAGCATTTATAAAGAGGGACTGCTACAACAGCTAGGGTATATTTGAATTTAGCCTATAGGCAATCAGCATCATATTACAGAATTAACTGGGTCATTTTAACACAGCGTTATCAAAGGTCCCCAATTAGTGTGACTTGAGAAGTTTCAGAGTTTGCTTGCAAATCAGCTGTATTTGTCAAGACAGATGGACGAGCAGATGGAGGTGATGAGCACAAACCACAATCAGCCTGCCATTACTTCCCAGACATATGCTTAATATGACATGTTACAATTATGCTGTCACAACGGAGCCTCATTTATCCAAATTTCAGGCACCGTCTAGTTGAGTCAGATTGCTATGACACAGCAGAATCTGGCTGATTCAAATTTTAGATATGGGTTAGATCGCTTTCTGGCCTTTCTTAATAAAACTTAAGATCTGTGAATCTCTCAAGGTGAGGCACTACAGGGAAAACTTTTTTTTTTTCTTAAATTTTTACATTTTGGGCTATTTTCAGTATTTTTCAATAGTTACTGAAAGTAGTAACTTCAGTCGCACTTAAATAGTTTGTTCATATATCATCATATCATTTTATTACTGAAAACATTTTTTATGGCTGTTGACAGTATTTTCTGATTGATGGAGTGATATCCAAAATTACCTCTTAACTCGCTAATGTGTCGACAACATGAAGAATTTTCAATCTGACTTCATCCCATGTTCAGATTTCTGTTCTGGAAATGTATGCAAATTAGGACATATTTAATAAGATAATGCCTCATTTGCATATTAACCAGGATTTCAGAAAACTTGCAATACAAAAAAATAATTGTTTTCATGCAAGTAATCAACTGGGGAAGTTTTATGGCACTAAAATGTTTACCCTATCCACCTGTAGTGTCCCCTCAAGGATTTTCCTGCTTAACAAACACCACATATATAAACAATCCACGATCATATCTCAATTTCCACTGTTGCAGAAACCCTGAGCCAGAGTCACATATCTTATCGGAGGCATCGTTTGAAATGTTCTTTCTTTTTTAAACAAAGTTTAATATGTGATCACCTCAATTACACTCAAAGCTACATTTCATACTCTGAAAGAACCCCATTCCCAGAGAAGTGTCCAAACATTGCTGTGTGATTTCTATATTTTCCCTCATCATCTCAGAGCCTTGTTTGTGGAGCATGCTCACAAGTGGATCAGCACACAAATTATTATTTTTTTCTCTGAAATACCATGGAGATTCATGTCAAAATATACGCGTCCATATCATAAAGACACCTCTATGTAGGGTATAGGGTAACTATGGGTAACCTACAGTAGTGTGCGTGTGTGTGTGCATCTCTACACAAATGTGTGAAATCATGAGGTTTTGATAGAATGAGTTTAAGTGACCGTGTGTATCCATGCATGCCCAGACAACACTGTGTGCTTCCCACTGCAGTCTCCCAGGGATCCCAGTGGTTGAGTGTGGTGAGTCACCGATAACATGTGACATGGGTTTCCATGACAGTTTGGGGTCACTTATGTCCCCACCCCTCCACATCGAGGTACTACATTACAGTTAACCCCTTTAAAAGCAAGAGTTGTGTGAAGGGTTTGTATGTTTGACCAAGACAAAGGTAGTGAAGGTAGGAGAGAGGTGAAACAGTGAGGAGGGGGGAGGGGGGGGAGAAGAAGAAGGCAGGTGCGGAAGGAGAGAAGAGTGTATGAGTAAAGAGGAAAAGGAGAAAGGAAGCGCCGTGATATGTAGAGCACAGCTGCAGATAGGTAAAACATATCAAGAAATGGAATAGAGAATGGCTGAAAAATTGTGCAAGCCATTGTGATGTTGAAACCATCACACCATAGCTATAGATATTAAAAAAAAAAAAAAAAGGCCTGGAGTAGTGTGGGTTTTTTTTATGGCAGTTCGCCAATGTCTCATACATAGTCAAGTAAGGTAAGGCTTTTATATAATTTTGCTGGGTGGAGACAAGATAAGAAAAACTGTGTTTTACTGATCAAAAAGGCTGACTGTCAGACATTGATAGAGAGACAGGGGTATATAAAAGAATATATGAGGAGGAGATATTCTGACAGATATAAATGGCCATGTGCAAATGTATTAATTCCACTGGGTTGGACTAAGAACATAACCAGAATCTTGATTTTTTTTTTTTTTTTTTCCTACTCGAAAATCTGTTTCCTTTTATTTGACACATAAATTATCAGTATTGAATTTGAGTGAACTGAAGATGATTGAAGCATTTAATAGCAAAACCACCATACTAGGCACACACAGGCAGGCATGCACGCAGGCACGCATGCATGCATGCACGCACACACACGCACACACGCACACACACTAGGGTGAAATATGGTTTTGTTAGAAGCTGTCCTGCAGACTGTGAGGAGATAAGACCACTCTACTTGTCCCCATCGTTTGGCCAGTTTTATCTAAAGTGTGTTTCTCTCTTCCCTCTTTGTTTTTCCACCCTTTATTTATTGACTCTCTCTTCTCTATGAAGGTTACACCATGCAGTGTTGGCTTGAAATTATCTTGACCTTACCACAGGCTCTTGTAGCACACACTGATATTTTCTCTGGGAAAATAACCATTACACTGGAATGAAGCATAAATCAAGTGGTTCACGGCGGGTTTCCTGCGGCGCTGGCAACGTAAAAGAAAGGAACTGAAGGAAAGACGTGTAAGAACGGAGACACTTTGCTAACGTAATGTGCTTTTCCAGGATCAGTTGGAGAATGTAAAGTGCTGTTGAAATGTGTTGATATTTTACAGTATGCAGAAGAGAACGATTGTATTTTATTTAAGTACAAACATGTTGGCGGCAGTGGTGCAGAAACACTGTAACTTAAAGAGCATAATTATGGATTTTCAGTATCGGCCTATAACATCAACAGTGCCAGTTCATTAAATTAAATTAAATTAAATAGATCACATATATCGCTCTTGCTTTCTTACAGCATGATTTATCCACTTTTGTCAATCTTTGTGGAGATTGTACTATTAATCTTTGTTGAGAGGCATTAAGGAGAATAGTTTTAATTTCACTCACTTCCCATGTCCTCAAAATGACCTCACAGTTTGCTGATGGCCTTCTGTAAACCCAATTCAAATGTGATAAAATGGCATTACCATGATGTTGCAGTAATTAAGACGTCCAGCTGTCTTTTCAATATCCTCCAGTCAATACAGCTGATCAGATTTCAGCTAGTCCCTTTTCACTCAGCTGTCATCAATTTGTCAGTCCTCATGGCCCCTCCGGGCCGATTATTGACGATGTGTTGGAGCGGGATGAGGGGAAAGTGAGCTCCAATTTCAGCGTGCAAGTTTGAGACTGGGTTTGATTTTCGTCATTTGTTTAAAGCTGCAGCAGGTCCATTTGTGCTTGGCTGTGTAGCTCATTTTAGGGATATTAACGATAAATCCTGCACAAACGGCTGGAGCCGGGTAACAAACTTGGTCATGCCTCGTCATTTAATGCCACATTTCAAGGAGTGAATCTCGTCAGCGTCAGTGAGCCAATAAGCATGCAGCATGCAGCATGCTTGCACTGTAGATCTAATAATGCTGGTGATTGGCAGTCTAATGTTGCACATCCGCAGGAAAAACATCACATTACGCACAGAGAGATGGGGATCATGTGTGTATGTTGGATATGTGTAAAGGAGCTGAAAAATAAAAAAGTAGTGTATGTTTAATGATGTAATACCGGTATGAGTATCAGTATCAAAACTTTTTGAACGATACCCCTGGCTCCCCCCCCCCCCCCCCCCCCCCCCCCCCGCTCGTAGCTATTCTTAGCAAGTGGGACTTCTGTCTGACTCCTACCCGGCCATGAGATGGAAATGTGGGGCTATAAACTAAACAACTGACAGTGAACCTTTCATTTCATTTCCTTTAATATTCTTTACCGCCCTCACAGGTAGGACGGCTGTTCAAATTAGCCACTTCCCCCCCCAGCCGAAGACCCCGCTGGGCAGCATCTGTATTCATCAATGCCATAAGGCCAGACCAATTGTAATATTATTTTATGGCGATGGCATTTTTCATCCAGCCAGTCTCCAATAACTTCCAACTTAGATTTTATGGCTCTGCTCTTCCTCGCTTTTTTTTTTTTCCCCCCTTTTCAGTGTGTCTCTGAATACCTCCTGCTCACTCTCCGTCTCTCTTTTGCTCCATCTTTACTATCTCTTTCACAGTTGACTCATTCTTTGGTTTTTGACCCATTCCTCTCTTTTCCTTTACTTCTTCCTTTACTTCCCTCCTCCCATATCTTCATTCTTTTTTTTTTTTTCATTTATGGCCAGCTGCAGCAGGGTGGGTAATGAAGGCAATGTTATAAAGTAAGGGAGGTGCCTGCGGGCAGGCTCACAGCCTGTGTATCGGCAGATAGAAAAATTGAAATAGGATGAGGATGGAGACAGAGGGGCAGAGACTAGAGGATTAGACGGCCATGAAACATAGAAAAGATCCAAGATTAGAAAAATGTAGAAACATTATGTGAACAAAAAAAAAGTCATAGCTGGTATGCGGATCTTTTTTTCCTTATGTGACTCTTCCTTTGTGTAACATCTAAGTGAAGAGGAGAAAAAGAGCAAGGAAATCAACAGATCTAATCAATGGAGCAAATAAACCAATATCAGCGTCACCTGAGGAAGCAGTTATTTAGCACAGATCTGTTTTTTGTTTTTTAATCAGTTGCAAGCAAGAGATGTTTCTCTCAGTCTGAAGAAAGATCCAGTTTGGGAATAAGAGGACTTGAAAGAGTGATGGGATTGAGACTGATAACTAAAAAGAAATGAGATACAGAGAATAATGTATAGTGATGGAAGGGAGGGAGCTGGCTGTGCAAGAGCTCCTCACTGGTCTTTGTGTATTGCAGCCTGAAACACTTTATATACTGTACCTACACAGAGTCATTTATTGTACTAAATGTGAGAATCCATTCCTTTAAACCACTGAAAACTAATACATATTTTTAAACTAAACTAACTAAACTGAACTTTTCCTTATACTGGAGATTTTTTTTTTTTTTGTGCAAACACTGAACTTTTAAACCTCCGTTCACAGTGATTGATAGCAATTGAACAATACAGTACTTTTACTCCCTGACCCCAAATCTGCTCAAAACAGGTCTGCAAAACTTTTGCAAGAGCTGTGAAAATAATCCATGTGTCTGTAGAAAAAAAAAAGTAGGGAAAGACATAAAACAACTGGAATTGACACAAACAGATAAAAAATGTAAAGAAAGCAGGAAATAAACTAGAAAATAAACCCCGCAAAAATCTGAAATGGGTATCCGGTGGGTGCACTACCACAAACACGAGGTGTTAAATTTTGTTAAAAGTGGGCTAGCTCAGCACTTTATGACTTCTGGTGGTGATGAGTGCCACACAAATCAGTCTGGAGAGAAGGCAATAACCATCACAGCCACAGGCAGGTGGGGTTATTCTCTTTTAAAGCGTTGCTTAATAAGCTCTGTGAAGAGTTTTGCTGTGGGCAGTTTCTAAAATAACACTTGGAGGACCGTTGGTGGTCTTAAAAGCCATATTTTGGCTAAGTAGATCCTTCATGCACACATGTTGGCCTTGTTCAAATTACCAGCCCAAATCTGTTTTTTGACATATATCCAGATTGATTTTAGAAAGTCTGGACTGCAAAAAAAAAAACCACATTTCGAGGTGGTTTTTAATGTGTTTACAATCAGATTTCTACAGATTTGTCTCAGTCTGGACGCTCTGGCTGCTGTAATCGAATTTCAAAGTGTCTTTTGTGTGATTCGCAATTCGACACACAATGGCAACGTCAAATCCAGAGTGATGGAAGTGCTAAGTAGAATCCATGCTGCTAGCAGAGTGCTATGGAGAACAACAGAGAGGAGAACAACAGTCCGTCCGTGGACAGGCGGCAAAATAAATGGTCTGCGCTGTGACTTGATGGCTCGATTGTGGGGGCGGAAATGATGGACTCCAACGTGCTGCAAAGCCGCGTCACCAGTGTAACTTAAAACCTACGTCGTTAGCACAGCAACCCATGCAAATATGGTTGGTGATGTCTGGTCGCACTGTTGTTTGCAAGTGATCAGATCTGTGTGTCCAGTCTTTCTAAAAGATCTGATTTGAGAATTTTGGATTTGCCTGCAGTCTGAACTTAGATCTTCTCAATCATTCATCTCTTTTTTGTTATTGTGGTTTTACCACAAAACCGAGTTCTTGACTGAACAAAGTACACAAGCAAACTGTAGATGATAAACAATCCCAAAAGAAACACAATTAAACCTGTAACACTTGTACATTAAACTGCATTGACTAGCAGACATGTGCAAAGAAAAACACAGTGAGAAATACATACAAATGATCATGCTGATGTGTGTGTGTATGCGTGCATGTGCATGTGTGTGCGTGCATGTGTGTGTGTGTGTTTGTGATGAGTTATGATGGGTGTTAGAGTAGCTTTTAATTTAATCGTTTCATCATATTTCCTCAGCCAGCTAGGAGTGTCTTTGTTGTATATTGCACCAATTTATATATAGTATCTCAGGTATTTGTCAACTAAATTGAATTGGGCTCTGACACAAGCATCTGCTGCTGAGCTCATAATATTGCATTACGTTGAGAAACTCAAGACCTCCCTGCGACCTTTGACCCCATAAAGCCTTGTGAAGGTCATAAAGATAACGTGTTAAATTCCCTTATGTCCAGAATACATAAATGGTTAATGTGGCTGCAGTATAGTAGTTCACAAGGGGACAACTATTGTATAACATAAACTCAGATTTCTCCTGAAACATGATCTACTGTATTATGTTTTCTTTTTTAGGGTAATATAAAAGGCAAATGTATCATTTATGTTAAAAGTTAATATGGCTTTATCCCTGTCTCTCAAAATTCAAATGTACATTTCAAGTGTTTAGCTGGAGGTGTTAAATATTTAGCGAGTAAGCAGGTGGGTTTACAGTGTCTTCCTCAAGATCATTTTGGTCAGATTTGTTTTCAGCTGCCGCTGAGAAACCCCTGAACCTTTGACCTGCTGGTTATGAGATGGTAAAGATATTGGGTAATATCATCGCACTATAGTCTGGAAGAACTAATTGTCAAGGGATGACATTATTGGACATTCAGTTATATATAAAGCAAAGGTTGTGGCCCAGTATTCCCACCTGTGTAACTGCTACATCTCTATTTATTAGCACGACTTCAATAGTATTTGTATCCACAAGCTTTTTAGATTATATCCACTGACCATCACTGACCTGTCATTATATTTTCCAATCATTACTGTGTCATAATACCAGATTGGCTGGAATTTAACACTGATTCACCACTCAAATTATATTATTATGGTAAAAGAGAGGAGCTTTTTGAGCTGATTTTTTAC
>JAOVVB010080407.1:0-13676 GCA_028570985.1 Heterobranchus longifilis
TATATATATATATATATATATATATGATTAACGTTGTGAAACAGAAATACTTGGTTAGGTTTAGGCAATAAAACTACTGGGTTAGGTTTTGATCATGGTGTGGGCAAAATGAGTGTTTGTTACAGACATAAGTCCATCCTTGACATCGCTACATCTGTGATGTGGTTACCTACTAACATATTTACACTGATTAACTTGAGAAAAAAAAAAAAATCAATGTTGACTTTTGGTTTTACATGGGACATGGACAGCAGTCTCCTGGGTGAAAGTCCTTTGGTTATTTGACACATCCATCACCACAGCCTCCTCTACTATGTCACCTGGCTTCATGCTTTGCTCCTGTCATAATTACTACGGCCACTAGAGGTCGTTACCCAACTAAAAATGGGTCGTAATATTGCACAATCGACCTGACAATCATTATCATTGATTTTTTGCTTATTTCACAGATTATTTCTTATAAAAAAAATATATTTAAGCTTTGAAACCAAGTGTTAAGGGGCTTTAAGATAGACTTGCGAAGACAGCTACTGTTTGTTTTGCCATCAGAAACAAGACCCCATACAGAATAGCCCTATAAGCCCCTGATATAAGTGCCTTTTCAAACATAATCAAAAGCCTTTGTGCCTTTGTTGTCACAAGGACATAAATTTAATTTGCAACCAAGAGTACAAACATGCAACACAATACAAAATCATGAAGACACGACACACTACACCCACACATCTCAGGTTATTAGCTGCTAACTGTACAATTGTTGTGAATAAATCAACATTTCTGAGTTCTAAAGCTGTAGACCAAGTTTATGCTTATAAAAAAGGCACTTAACCAGGTAAACACACTGGCCTTCTTTCATAAACAGTCTAAAAAGTCTAATTAAAAATACTCAAATAAACTTATAGTGGAAATATTAACCTGGGCCAGTTTTTGTGATCTCATAACAGTGTCTCCTGCACAAGCACCAGTGTGATAAAGGTGCAGGTTGCATATTGTCCTCTGGATAGTCGTGAAGTGGCATATTAATGCTAATGTGAAAACAGGGTGGAACACTTAAGACTCTGAGGGATTACAAGAGCCCTTTGATGTGGATACTTCCAGCTTGTAAATTGGCCTATAATGAGTGATACTTAACTGTGCATGGGGATGACCACAGACTCACCCTTCCAATCACAAGAAGACAAAGATTTTGTAATACACTTAGTGAGAATGGACCTCTGTCGCCCTCACTTATGTCAAATTTAATATTGACCTCAAAATGTTAGAGAGAAGGCACTACATAAAAGATAAAAGAGAACCTAAATTATGAAAATAACAATGGGTAAGACTTTGGATGAAAAGCTTTATTTTATAGTAAAATTAGAACAGGACAAAACAGACTTTTGGCGAGCTTTGTTATGGTTGTTGTTGTGGCCTGTTTTGAACCGGTTTGTATGATATCTTACAAAAATGTATGCTCATCGGTTCGTATGATATGAAATATGACCGTTCCATTTAACGGTTGCATGATCAATGTTTTAAACATGTGGTTAACTTGTGTGAAATGGAACTACTTCATTAGGTTTAGGCAAAACTACTTACAGTACAGTTAGGAAAAAAACAACAGGGTTTGGGTTAAAATAATCTTGCGTAGCCAGACTTATCTCCACAGCACTGTGTCCGCGCTGGGGGAACGTTTTCACTCCTGGATAGTGAAAAAAACTGCCAAACCTGTTTGTATTTCCTTAAACCAATCACAATCGTCCTGGGCGCCGCCACGCCCCGACGGTGCCTCTGCAAAATAGTGTCGGGAGGGAACCCGTTTCGGTGTAACACCTACACGAAAATGTTATGAACATTATTCTTTGTAGATTGTTACAATTATTCACTGAAAGAACAGAGCAGGCCTGCCTTATTGCACAGTCCAAATCTTCAAAACTTTTCCAGCATGTAGGTTGATAACTCAGGAAGTCAACAATGGTAAAAGTAAGGCTTTATCCAGGCAGAGTTCACATAGTAAGCCAGGGTTAAAATAACTGCTTCTGTATGTAACTACTGGACGCAATTACATATATGACGTGACATAGGATGCAACTTATCGTACGGAAATTAATTTACAGGTTAACAACATTGACTTTTAGTTTTGTCCACCAACCCAATATGGGACGCAATGAGCTGCACCTTCTGTCTCACAATTACATGGATTATCTACAAATTACACTGCATTACTTTTTGTAGATATAACTATGAACAGTGAATGACAACAGCCTGTTTTGTGACACTGTGTGGTGTCCAGCGGGGGAAATGTGAATATGGTGACAACTGACCTTGGCAATCAGCAGTCGCAACCATAAACAATGTTGTTTCCTTGTAAAGGTTTGATGTAAACTGTGTTTTTCTAACACAGCGTGAATCCCCTCGCTACTCAGCCATCAGTAAAAAAAAAAAAAAAAAAAACTTGAGCTGGGCATTCAGAAGCCTTATACAAGAAAAAAAAAACACATTAATATATTTCCTACACCTTGTAGCTATTACCACATATGTTTCCTAATTAGTATCTGCTCTGATAAGTGTAATTCATCCTATTACCCTTTTGTGTGTCTGATAAAGACCTTAATGACTAAAACGTCACATTTTAATTGTTTTACTTCAATCGATCTTCTATAACTTCTAAGAATGACTTGGACTAAAGCTCTGGATGTTTAGAAGAGTCATTAAATCATTAGTGTACTTTATTTAACTAACTGCTCAGTGAAATGCACTTATTGCCACTTTTTGCCACTTAGAAAAATGACTGATTGTCTCACTTGCAGCTGAGCAATGCTCTTTGCTGTTTTTTGGTGTTACCCTTTAGTATTCAGTTAAAAAGCTATGGGGGGAAAATATATCTACAATTCTGCACAAAGCTGTCTGATACAACACCACCACATTGACGTGTTAAGCTTTACTAATGCAGGAAGTCACAGTGAGATCAAGATCTCTTTTGCAAGAGAGACCTAAAGACAAATTACATGTATGCAAGACCAAAGCTAGGTGACTCAATTCACACAAAACATACATCATACACACAGGCACACATGTATGGACATACTGACAAATGTTTAAAAATATATCAGCAAGTGAAACCATGAACTCCATGAGAGGAATTCAAATCAATGATGTAGTGACTGTGCTCTATAACTGGGTGTTCTATGAATAAAGACTTGTAGACGCCGCCTCTATATCGCAATTTCTTGTCATTAAATGATAATAATAATAATAACTTAATGCAAGAAATGCAGCACAAAGTGCTTTACAATATGGAAATTACATGGCACAGCATGAACATAAAAACAGGGCTAGAATGCCATAATTAATGGAAAATATGGAAAATAAAACACTTGATAATGGAAAAAAAAGATAAAATTAGATGAAAATAGAATACATACACGGCCTAACATAAGATGGAAAATACAACCCACTGAATAATAACAAGATATATTGTGATTATTAAAAACTTGATGCACAACCAGCTACAGTAAAGCTGTGAAAATATTAATGTGAATTTGACAGTTTTGACAATTGCATGTCCAATGTTAATACATCATGTGAGACTGCAGTCACATACTGTATGTGCATATGTGGATAGAGGAGACAGATATTTTAAAGGGTGGAAACCTGTTTAGTCAAAGTACAGTTTGTCTCACTTTCTTGAAGCTCAGACATGTTTGGGTTAGACTTTTTTTTTCTTCCCATAAGGTCAAAATGACATTTTTTTTATGTGTACTTTTAACTAATTAGGGAGACTAAAAATCTGTTTCTCCATTAGCGCTTGTTATTCAGTTAGGCTGAGTAAATGGACACTGTCATGTAATTTATTCATATCACTTCAGTCATGATTTTTCTTTTTGTTCCTACAAGATCGACCTGTAACAAGTCCGGTACAGGTTAAGTCCACATTTGTCTCTATTCTCCAGAAGCTGAAAGACAACTCACCAGAGAAATATTCTGACAAGCTGTTGGAAAAGATGAGAGCATCAACATAGTTCAGATTGGAAAAACTGGCATCACTCACAGCTGGCCAGGGAGCAAATCCATACTAGGATGCTTTTCAGCAGAGCAGACTCGTTGCAAGTAATTTCAACCTGGGTGTTCAAAGTAGGAGGCAGGGCAGTTTCACCAATGTCTGTGCTGAATGATTGCTGAATGATTCATCAAGTTGCCAGTGGCAGTTCAGTGGGGCATCGCACCTGAGCTGAATGCAAAAAAAGGGAGTCCTCCAGGTTTGGAAAAGACTGCAGGCTGCAGTCATTGGGGATGTTTTGGAGTGTCACCTGATGGTTTGATAGGGGACAATGGGATGCTGCAAATGAAAACTACCCACAGCAGACCCAACCTTTTTCCTGAACAGTGAATACAAAGTGTTACCATCACATTGGAGATACGGGGTTCCACAATTTAAGGTTAAACTGAAGCACTCTTTTTGTGCACCAGTCCTTCCTAAAATTCAACATGGAGCTTAATTCCAGATCAAATGTACATTGAAGGCACACACACCATCAACAAACGAGTGAGATTAATACAATATAATTGGATAATGACAATGTACATCACCGCTGTGAGGTTAATCTCTCTTACAGTCCGGGCCAACCACATTTTCAGATTTGAATAAACTCTGCAAGATTTTATAATGTATTGGAACAATTGTATCTTCATTCAGCAATGCACAAAATATATCCGTACTGATATTGTCCTTTTAGTGAGTCAGAACAATATCTAATGTAAGCAGAACCAGTTTAACATAAATGGAACAATCTCCTAGAAATGCCATCAAAGTCAAATCTGAACATTCTTGAAGTTGATGCTTCATGCATACTGAGGCAACACATCTCCCATTATCAACATACTTTCTTTTGCTCATGTTTTAACTCACATTGCTGATAAGTTATACACCCAAAGTGTTTTACATCCAGTGCGGGTGTTGCAAAACCCAGAGGGCTTATCATGTGGCTCTCTCATTAAAAAATACACTTCATCTTGCTTATGCAATAGCTGTTAAAATAGCAAAGCAACATGAAGCAACTCAAATAACTCCCAGTCAGACAATTATTCATATTTTCATTCAGATAAAATGCATCTCTGCGTGCATTAAAAGCAAGAAAGGGATAGCAGTTTTCTTTTTTTTTTGTTTTGTTCTTTTGTCAAATAATTTCAAAACCTTTCATTTTGAAACACAGGAACTATTTAATTGCACCACTCAAATGCATTGTGCTCATGTATAAAAAGGCAGTCTTAGTAGATCATTTACATTCTGGTTCCATTGGGTTCAGCAAATGAAACATCAGGGGAAAAGAGTAAGAGACAAGGAAAAAGCCAGAATAGTAATAGTATAGAATAGTAGCTGCTTCTACTTAAATATATATTAATGTAAATTCAACAAATGGAAGAACTTAGGGCTTATAATTGTATGCTCATTGGGGAATATGACTTTGAAACATGACTCAGTATATGATAGTTTAAAGTATTATGTGTTTAGCAATTTTTTTTTGTTTTTTTTTTGCAAAAGTGCAGATGTTTTTTTTCTATATAGCTGAAAAAATAAATAGCAGAGAGACAGAATGAGAGAGAGATAAGCAGGAGATGAAAATTCCAGCACCATGGACAGAGACACCACTGAGTTAACCCTGGAAACACAGCAGGACATGGTTTAAACCTTTCAGCACCATGGACAGAGACACCTGAGGGTTAAGCCTGGAAACATACCAAGACTGTTTTTTGATGTTTCAGCACCATGGACAGAGACATCACTGGGTTAACCATGGAAACATAGAAAAACTGTGTTTTGATGTTTCAGCACCATGGACAGAGACACCACTGGGTTAACCATGGAAACAGCAGGACTTGGCTTAAATGCTTCAGCACCATGGACAGAGACTATAAAGAGAGGCTGGTGCTGGGTCTAATTCTTTAGTTCAAGAGTTTGAGTATGTTGTTTTCACACTGGTAAATGCAAAATAGTGTATACTCAAAACATTAAACACATAAAAATAAAAACCTTGATTCTGAGTGTCCTGTGGATGGACCCTAATTCAAACTAATTTGGATGTTGGCGAAACAGCTCCAGGAACACTTCTGAAAAGTTTTGGACAAAACATACTAATGTCTCTTTATACGTTTAAAAATAACAGGTTGTATAATCTAATAATAGTGTAAAAGGTGTATTGATTTCTAACTGGGGAAAAACTGTATATTACAAAGATTAGTATATATTAGAGATTATATTACACAGTAGTTTGGAATTGGGACACAGCATCGGGTTAACTTATTTAGCACCATGGAGAGAGAGAGAGAGACAGATGGACGGACAGACGGATGGACAGACAGACTGTGTCTGAATGTTTCAGGACCATAGCAAAACACTGTGTCCCAATTCATTTGCTGGATTCTCCAGAGTTTACATTTCTAGAACAAACATGTCCTAAAAAGTCCAGTCTGTCTGACTGCAAAGGCTGCTTCAAACATAGCTGAGAAATCCCGCCTTCTGTTAGAATTTGTAGAAAATTGCTGGTGTATTTTTTTAATTTATTTTTTTAACAGTATTCCACAATCCATTATGAGAAATCAGTTGTTTAATGGAAGAGTCCCTGTCATCCCTGTTGTCACCAGACTAATTAAAAAAAAAAAATCTCATGTTCATAGTAACAAAGCCCTTTTTCAAAAGTCTGTTTTTATTTTATAATGTATTTTTCAGAGTGACATGTGTATTCCATGCCACTTCATATTTATTCATTTATTATTGAAAAGTACACTGACTGGCAGTTATCTGGTGTAATTCTCCACTGAAATCCATGTAAGGCCATTTGAGGTCATCAACTTGAAAATAATTCATGAGATGACATGGCCTTCTGGTCCTTCGAGGGCCACACACCCTGCACAGGATCCAGCCCAGAAATGTCTACATTCATAGGTTATATTCTGTGCCATGTCCTTTCAAACCCACTCAAAAGTGTTAGAGCTAGGAACAGCTTTTGCCAGGCTCCATGTTACTTCGGGCTGCTGCAAAGTAACCGCTTGAGTGCTCTGTGCTCATAACTCCAAGCTCCCATCTCACAGCAGCAGCAGGCTGCAGAGTTCATAAGCAACGCTACGTAAAACACAAGTTGAAACCCCCAGAAACTCAAGACTCTGGGGAAAGCACTCCAAGGGCAGCCAGCTCCCAACTGCTGCGCAAACACAACCACTTCCTCCAGGGAGCTCGCAGCTCACACAATGATCTCTGAATATGTACAGAAGACCTGCAGATAATAAAAGAGGCAGGGGGGGGGGGGATGATAAAGCCATCACCATAACACAAATTAGGGAGTACTGTATGCAAAAGCCCAGAAACATTGCATCCGTGGTGCCATGACATAGAATACGACATTGCCCAAAAAGTCCTCTATACTCTGGACGACCACAGGCCTGGCATCATAATGACAGAAAATAAGACATATAGAAAGAAATATAAATATATATATAGAGAGACAAAATACAGAAATGATCATATAGCATGCTGTTTATGTATTAGTAATCAACAGTTTCTCACACATGGAGCAGAACTAGAACACCATGGGCAGCCAATTGGAACTGTCTTTCTGCTCACCTCTTGCTACAGATGGTTGACTTGTTTACGGATGTTCTCTGACATTTCATGCTGGGCATGTACTGCAGCAGGACAGATACTGTTGGTTTGTTTGAGCTTGTTTGCAAGAAACAGCTGTCTACAGTTTCATATGAGAAGGTTAATGGGAGCCTTTGGGAATCAACTGTATAGAAAATGCAGACCGCTGAAGCAAAACAATGAGCTAAAAGAAGCTAAGACCCTTTCAATGTGCACATTTAGAAATAAAAATAAATAAATAAAAATTTCTTAATTTACAGAAAATCTGAAGAATAAGTATGCAGGTACGAGTACAATAAACCACCATGGTTGTTGCAACAATATCCAACCCAATTACCAGAATAAATGTTGACATTGTATGTTTCTGCAAACCACTGATATACTACATTGGTACATTTCACATGCAGCGGATATGTTGAAATGTCTTCTTGCGATTTTGAATGTGTGTTAGGTTTGGGCAACAAACACCTCTTGGTTAGGTTTATGAAAAGGAAAGGTTTTTTGGCATAAAATACCCGGTTTTGTGGCCACAACCATGGCTGGAAATGTTCCCACCTCTCATTAAAAGAACACCCAGTTTTGTTGGTCTCAAACAGTGGTCTGCTGCTGTCTGCTACTTGGCAGCCATCTTGCCCAGGTTTCAAACTCAGCTCATTTACATGTGATATGAACTACATCATTTTAGAAATGTTCATATGATATGTATGAATTGTACAATTGTAGAATTGCAGAAAAGAACAATGCCAAGATTTTATTCTGGTGACTGGGCTGAAATATCTGTCATCCAAGTGTCTTAGAGCTTCAAATTAAAAGTGGTGACATGGAGGAGAATAAGAAGTAGTAGACAACTGATATGTACAGCTACAAAGTCATAATAAGATATGCTGCACTTAAACAAACCTCACTCAGGGAGGTGCACATGGTCTAACAATGATATCACCCTGCTGATGATTTAACTAACATTTTTTCCAGTCACCAATCTGACCCAGTTATTCTCACTACTTACCTCCCTGTCTGTCCTGCCACGGCACACTAGAGCTTCCTGAAGGAGATTTGCACCCACCCCTGGGCTTTACAAAAGGAGGTTGCACTTTCCTCACAATAATAAGGATTGCCCTCATTCCAGTCTGAAGACTCAGGAGGAGGAAGATGATATTACCGGCGGCTACAGTCATCTGGTAATTGTGATGTTAATCGTGCTACGATATTTCAGTGAAGCCGACCCGACACCTCCACGCCATCCATGCACACGGAGAGCCACATGCGAGCACTGCACCTGCTGCAACACAATGAAACATAGAGATGGAGAGTAGAATGAAAAAATAACAATGAGACTGTCCACTGAAAAACGACAGCAGAGGTCATTTGTACAAGCAGCAATTGTGAGCCATACATTTATTGTTAGGTGGCGCACTCCAGTGGCCGTAGTCATTATGATGGGAGCAAAGCAGGAAGTCATGTAACATATTATTAAGAACGAGAAAGACTGTTTAGGACACAGGACTTTGGACCCAGTAGACCAGAGTTTGTGCACCGTTTGAAAATAAAAGTAAACTGCAAGTTATTTTAACTTAACATAACAAACAGAAGTATGTCACATTCTACGCCACATGTGTAAGAAGCACAGACATTTTTAATGAAAACCATGATCTTTTTCTAACCCTGGCCAAGTAGTTTTTGTGCCTAAACCTAACCAAACTGCAACATTTTCACAACATTAACAACATATTTAAAACCATGCCTGTCGTTAGAGGTATGACGATGGAAAACACTCATATGGGTTGTATACCCTGCCACCGCCAGGAGCACTAATTTAGGAAACGCTCATATGGGTCATATTAAAGGGTAAGAGCAAACGACGTGTGGTCATATGGTTTGGAGAACTTGTCGCTCATAATCATCATTAGCTCTTACCACTATAGATTATTTTTCCAGGGACGAGAAGGCACAGCTCCCACACAGTCCCCAAACAATCAAAGAAGCATCAATATTTCTGATGTTGAAAAGAAATAAGAATGTCTATATGTGGCATTTATAGACCAGTCAGTAAGTATGGCAAGGTCATTAGTAATGAATGCACCTGAGTACCATGAGTACATCAGGTGCACTCAGAAACTCAGTGTAGGCTAAACTCTAACCCTCAGGTATACATACACAGCACATACATGTTTGGAGCACAGGATTTGAACAGTGATGTGTAAATCATCCACCAACACAAACTGTGTATTGAGGTGTTGGTGCTGATCCTTTTGATTACATGCTTGTAACCACTACGTCAATACCTACCCTACCTACAGTCTCTCTTCCGATTCAATTCATTTTCTAAAGATTATGATTTGCACTCTGCAGCTTTGCAGAATGCCAAGCAAAAGCCCTGATTTGGTTATTCGTGAGGTACACCTTGGTAACATACGGGTGTGTGTCCTTTGTGCTTGGAGAGCAATGTCTTACTAGAATTAGACCTGACAGGGTTATTTCATTTGGGTTCTGTGGGTGGACCAATAAAGAGGGAGCGGGATGAAATTAATAGAGGAGATTCTTTTTCCGAGATATATCCGCCAGAAATTTCATTAGCAAAGGAGAGGATGAGACAAACTGTAATGGGAGTGCCTTTTCTTCCGAGTTCACAATTTATTCTTTTTCTGAAAGTTCTTTTAAATATTATAGTTGCTTTAGCTGACTCTCACTGTCGCATTATATTGACATGATTAGGTAATCGATGTCATAGTGAACCAGTCACCGAAGGTGCCGGTGTATTAGATATTGAATTCCAGAGGAAGTAGGATCAGCTGCCAATAAGAGAATGTCGCGCTTCCTACGCTAGAAACATATTGCCAAGGAGCAAAAGCCAGGCAACAATTATGTTTCCCAACAACACATAATTGGCAAAACACATTAGTGGTATATCAACTGAAGGCGACAAAGTGTGTAGCTGAAAAGTACGGCAATTAGTATGACCTTTAGACCTTTTGTTATTTTTCTTTGTATTGACATTTCATAGTGTGTATTTATGAGTTCTACTGCTAGAGCTTCATAATGTGCTATGTGAAGGAACTAGTTAACTACAAGTGTCACTGCAAACAACAGACAACCAGGACCGTGTGTGTGTGTTGGTTTTCATCACATTATGGGGACAACACTGTTTACACAGTCGTGTCATAGGGACGAAAAGTGAGGTCCCCATAAGGGAAACCCTTTCAGATGAATGCAGGAGTCATTCTGAAGGTGCCTGTGTGATTTTTTAGCTTTGGTCCATTAGATACATTTTTCTGTCAGTGTGTAAAAAGAGTGTACAGTTGCGCCCCCTTATGGTCTCCAGCTGGTAATGTGGTCACTGCTTCATACATACAAAAAAAAAAAACTGACATCCATAGAACAGTTTGGTCTCATTTTGAACCAGGGGATCTGCAGATAAATTCCATTCTGATATGTTATGATCCACTAAAGGTAGGCATAATGCGAGATGACCAAATCCCAGCTTTTATTATCTTTGCTGCCATCTTGACTATAAGGGATCGGGCAGGGACAATTGAGTTACAACTCTTCTTTGTTTGGAAGAGGAGGGGGTGACACACCTGGCAGAGATCTGCACTCTACTGTTGTATTATCTATTTGTTGTATTGTATTGTCTTGTTGTATATATGTATGTGTATCGTCTTCCACCTATTTGTATGTACATAATAGCTTAATGTTGAGTTGTCCTTGTTTTTTTGCTGTATTTCTATTTCTGTGTAAGTACATTGCGATCAACCAAAAAAAAACAAGTCAAATTCCTTGTATGTGCCATTGAAGCTGATTCTGATTCAGTATGACTGCTATTGTGGTGGCATTTAAATTAGTATTAATAATTGCTGTCAACGTGAGTAAAATATATAATTCAACTGGGATTAGTGTACTGTAATATTGCAAAAGGAGGAAGTAGAATCCCTGGTCAACAAATAATTAATGTCATGTTAAATTTACTAGGTTGACAGTTGTGTCTTCTTTGTTACTATACAATTAACCAACCCAATCAATCCAAGCTAAAAACATCTCCAGACTCTGGCCAACACTCACAGACTCCGTGGTAGAGACCCTCATCCATGCCTTCATCACCTCCTGCTTGGATTACTGCAATGGAGATCTGTTTGGGGTACCCAGCACAGCCCTGGACTGGATCCAGTATGTGCAAGACTCAGCTGCCAGGGGTCTCACCTGCCAAGCCCTGGCAGCACATCACCCCCACCCTCATCCACCTCCACTGGCTCCCAGTCAAGACCGGCATCTCCTACAAAATCCTCCTCCTGACCTACAAATCACTCCATGCCCTTGCCCCTCAGTACTTACCAGACCTCCTCCACTCCTACACCCTGTCCCTGAACCTCCGGTCCAGACTTTCTGGGACAGAGCTTTCAGTGTGGCAGCCCCCACCCTCTGGAACTATGGCTGAAATCTGAAATGCTACATCCATGGACACTTTAAAGAAAAACTTGTGAAAACCCACCTGGTTTTTCTTGTTTTGTTCTGTTTTTGTTTTGTTTTTTTCTCATGCGCGTGTTACTTGTTCTGCCCTCATGTAATGTGGCCTTAAGTCCCTTGAAAGGCACAATGGAAATAAAATATATTATTATTATATATCATTATTTATTTATTTAAATTATTTTATTCATTAATCCTCTGAGGTCTAGCCCCTTTTTTAAAAAAATATCCATCTAAAAGTATCTGTTTGTCAATTAATGGGTAACAGAGAGTGTGCACACTGTGTGTACATAAGCTAACCAGCGAAGGGCTGTATAAGCTGTCAGTGACTTTTGGCTCTAAATAAAAGGGACAGTACTGACCAGGACATTGTTTTTGCACAGTAGTCTGGAGTCTTCTGCTGTACACATTTTCCATTTCATCTCTTCTCTGAAAGCACACCATTTCATCACTTATTTAGCGTGTTTCTGGTTCAGCATCTGTCCATCTCCCCCTGTCTCTCCATATCTCTCCCTGGGTGTGCATGCAAGTGTGTGCATCGGAGCGGCTGTTATTCACTAAAAGTTGCCTTTCATTTAGTCTTCTTTTTATTTATTTTACGTCTGTCTTCTTTTGGAAATTCATTGTCGTTCAGATGCTTGTCTCTCCCTGGTGAGCTGATTCCTTTTTTTGACTTAAAAAGACTTCACATCCTAACTTGGAAAGAGGATTGAACTCGTGTCAAAAAACCTTCGATCTTGATCAAGTCTTGTTCTTACATCTTGGTAGCTTTTAACCTATAGAAAAAAAAACAAAGAGAGATTAAAAAACTGAAGGAGGGTGTTTTTTTTAACACAACCAGTAAATGTAATACTTCTTCATCAACACAGGGCATGATGTGATCATATTAGATCATTCATCAGCCACAGCCAAACACTCCGTACCTGCAACAGCGGAAAGACGAGAATCTAGGTCAGTAACTGGGGCTGGCAAACTAGAAAAGAAGGAGAATTGTTACGGGTATCGGAGGCTGTGAATGGAGTGGATATTGGCTCACACATTGTGATTGAAGGGGAGCAAGAGGTGCTGTCCTATAGGAGTACAGATGTGTTTCGGTATGTGTCGGAGCACATTTGTCTTCATGAGATAACAGATCTCAAGCTACTTTCAAATATTCAAGGAAATTCAATTGATGGTTTATCTAAATTATTATCAGCATATGCAGTATATTATACACAAACTTATTCACACACTCTAGACTTATATTTTATGAACAAAATAGTAGTTTTTTTTTTTTTACAGCAATTCATGTTGATGGAATCATTTTATTTGGTCCTATTATTTTATAGCACAACAAAGTTATGTGAGTGGATGTTAATGATTTTTTGTTGTACTTTAGACATCTTTTTGAACTATACCTTGAACTAAGACAAATTACATTTTCAGGTGTATTACTGACACACTCAAATCATACCAACAATACATCTTCAATGTGTTTGAAATTATGCTGAGCTTACTTGAGAATAATTCAGCTAAAAACAATATATACTGTGTGTGTGTGTGTGTGTGTGTGTGTGTGTGTGTGTGTGTGTGTGTGTGTGTGTGTGTGGGTGTGTGTGTGGGT
>JAOVVB010080416.1:0-13676 GCA_028570985.1 Heterobranchus longifilis
CTTATGTTGTGTAGGTCTACATCATGTATCATGTATATTTAGTTAACAGCTGATCAGACGATATGTTGCTCCGTTGTTTCCTGCTCTCCAGACCGCTCACTCTGCTTAACGGACTGAATGTCCATGTTTACATTATATATTGTTAGCGTTAGCTTAATTTTTGCTCTTCTCTAAGTCATTGATCACAGCTGGTGGTTTCTTCTGAAGTATCCAGGTTTCTTTCCTTCTCTTCGTCCTCTCCTGACATAATAATAATGATAATTATAACTAATAATAATTATATCATAATTTAACTCAAAAGTTATGTAGTGTTGGCAGAATAGAAGAACGCAGCAATGCTCAACTTCAACAGGAAGTATATACAATAACAATAGTTAGTTTCACCATAACTTCCGTCGTAACTCTCTTTACTCTGGTCTGGACAGGTATCTGCTATACAACAGTGCCACCCAGTGGTAGAAAGCAGTATGGATAATAGTTAATATTCATGCAATGTTTGTTACAATCTGAGTCTGAGATAACGCTACATACATAACAACCGTTAATGTAATTAAACTTGTAAAGCGGAGTGATATGTCTTGTTAAAAGTCCCAGTGATGTTATGCCGAATATCAGCACTCATGGAATGCCTCTTGTCCAATCAAATTGCTTGGTCGGAACTAACTGTTGTATAATGGTGAATAGAATTCCTTGTAATGATTTACATGATACCTGCTGTGGTCCTCCCGAATTTTTAAGGTTTAAAAATATTCTCCATTTAAAAACCCACTGGATTATCTGAAAAATGTCACAAAGTTGAAAACTGAGCTGTTTTTATTATGAAAAGCTGACATCTTGTCAAGACAGCGATGTTGAAGCTCAATAACCACCAGAACCTTATTAATCTCATCCCATAAAATGCTCTCTCCTAACTTATTTCCTCCCTGCTCAGTGATTTGAGATGCTGGTGTCACAGCTCCTCTTGGAGACTCTGGAGGACCTGAGTAGCTCTGATTTCAAGAAATTCAAGTGGTTTCTTGGTCTGAAGATCTTCAGAAACTGTGACAAAATTCCGCTCTGCGATCTGGAGAGCCCATACCGGCACGACACTGTGGGTAAGATGAAGGAAAGCTACGGTGAAGAAATGGCTGTGAAAATGACTGTTGCCATCCTGAGGATAATGAAACACAACAACAGCGCAGAGGAGTTGGAGGAAAAATACACAGGTGCAGTAGATCAGTGGTAACCTTTTTTCCTTAAGGGACCCCTTTTCTATCAGTGAGTAGACTTACACTGATGACCCCTGACCAAAACCGGAGATATACTTGCTGTTTTGTCCATTCATTACTTACGTATACTCAGAAATTAACGCAACATGATGGGTGGTTAAACAGCAAGTATACCTCCAGCTTTAGTAACATATTTAATAGATATTTCATATTATATTCAATGCATAACAATAACAGTACATAACAACTGATTAGCGCAAATAGTGAACGCAATAACTGCAAGAAGTTTCTGTATAAGTGATTTGATTGAATTTTGAGCAGATGATTTCCTGTGAATATTGCATCAGAGATGAGTTTTCCTGTTATTTTTTAGGAACTTTTAATACAATTATTTATAGTAGTTTTTTTGTTTTTTTTAGAATCATACATACTTAATACTAGCCTTATCCTCTGAGATTTTTTAAAGTTTATATCTTAAATAATAATCCAAACTGTTTTCTTCACAGAAATGTATGAAATGCTGAGATATAGGTCAATATATTTTGTAAAAAGTTGTCTTACACCCCTCAAAATCAAGAAGACCTCGCGACCCCCTGTGAAGCTTTGCCGACCCCTAGGGGGGGTCGGGACCCCCGGGTTGGGAACCACTGCTTTATAGGATTGAGGGATTATCTGAGAATCATAAACGTGTCTTTACATTTAAATAATGGAGAAAAGTAATTAAATCTGAGCAGATTCTGCAACAGCTGAAGTTTTAACATTTATTGTGTAGAATAGATACATAATATTGATAACACATTTAGAGGGGAGTTCACATGATCTTCTGACCTTTTCAATCTCTAGAGAGGGAAACTGTGGGTTTTGTATTTAAAGGACCATTCTGCAGTTTCTGCATGCTTTACCAACAGCACGAAAGTATTACACTCAAACATGCAAAACCACCTGCACGGTCCTTTAATTTAACGTCAAACAACTTTGATGATGTTTTTGTGTGTCCAAACGTCCGTCAGCCGTTCACTTCTTTTTGACGAACTTCTTGCGGGAGGCGTTGGGGTTGGCTCGCCTCCTGCCGCCTCCGCACTGGCTGTCTCTGATCTGCAGGTTTGCGGCGCGGCTGTAGATGTCGTTCTGGCAGAAAGGCGACGCTCCGGCCACGTAGTCCGGGTTGAAGACGTCGGTCTTCTGGCGAGCTTTGCGGGAGAGTCTCTGCTGGGGGAAACGCTGGTCCTCCACCAGCTGAGGGTTGTTGCCGTGCTTCCCTCCCTGAGGCAGAGGCAGCGAGTGCTGGAACACACACCACACAGGGTTAATACGGCTGCTGTCAGGAAGGAAGTAGGTGCTGTGTACTTAAGCACAATTTTAAGGTACTTGTACTTTGAGTGTTTCCATTTTATCAGGGTTCCTCCATCTTAGGGCAAGTTAGATTTGAGACTTTTTTAAATGCCACTCGGAATGTAATTTAAGACCGATTTTACAATAAACAAAACACCTGAACTGACATCAATTACTTTTAGGTCACAGACAATTTTGCCCAAATGTTTATTGTAAGATAATTAAATAAGGTGGCAGAGACGAGGGTCGATCAGGACTGCGTTTGGCTTTTTTTTTAGTGCGATTTTGTGTTTCTCACTCGGCATGTGGGACTCCACTGCAAAATATAACATCATAAATTATAATGTATTATTAGAGGTTAAACTACCCAGCAGTTTAGAAAGTAATACAAATGATCTCCACTGTACCAGCTGCAACATTAAAGTGATGAAGATTACTTTTGAAATGTAATAGGTTACAGATTACAAGATACCCTGTTACAAAAATGTAATAAGCAATGTAACTATTTCAATTATTTCAAAGTAATGTAATTACATTTGATTACTTTTCCAACAAATGTTTAATGGGCAATTAAGCTCAAAAGTCCTGAAAACTTAAATTTGAACCAGGAAGTGCAGAGAGTAGAATGCTGTGGTGCAGTTGTCTGGAAATATGATGGAAGAAGAAATTCACAGATAAAAGATGCAAAATTATGTTCTACATATAAGCTCTTTACAGAAAATAATTGCATATCTTCATATGTAACCTTTGTAAACACCGAAACATTTTGATTAGTAATTAAGATTTTTTTCTCATTAACTGTAACTGATTACATTTATTTTGTAATTAGTTAGTCATTTATTTATTATTTATGTGCAACTAGTTACTCCCCCAAAACTGTTAATGCATCAGAAAAAACCACAATTTTATGAGAAAAAAAGTCACAACAAATCAAAATGTAGGTGAAGTGATTCCAGCGTGTTTTTGTGCCGTTTTAAAAGCATTTTTCGTTGGTTATCGGGATAATATCGTGAATCGCAAAACGATAATCGTGACATGAAATGTTCATATCGTTCCATGCCTAGTGTGTGTGTGTGTGTGTGTGTGTGTGTGTGTGTCTCACCTTCAGCCCTTTCGAGTTCAGCACTTTGGGGTTTTTGGAGAAATGCATCTGCGTGCTGCCGTCCTGACTGACCGTCACTGCCAGCTTCTTGAGAGTTTGGTTTCCGCAGTGAGGACAGAACACTTTGTTCATGTTGCTGGTCGTCCTGAAAGTAAAAACACCTTTCACATAAAACTGGATTCATCCAGAGAGAAGTTTCTGTGCAGCAGCTGCAGTACAAAGTGGGAAGAGTGCAAATATGAAGTGCAAATCCAAAGTGTCTACAATATACACAATGAGGGCTTCAATGCCAGTTAACAGTTTAACATTTAACCCTTCAGATTTGAATGACCCGTGACTTTTCCTTCAGTCTGTTATTTGATGTTTTTGTTTCTCAGACTTTGACTGAACTCACTTAAAGCAGGCGTGACATCTCAAGATGTAGTTCCTCGCCTGTTTGATCAGCATCCCGTTAACGGACAGAACATGAAGTCCGATCTGAATGAGAACGTTCTGGGAAGACAAAACATCAGTCAAAATTATACTCAGTGAAGTTAAATTAATCTGCAGTTATCTTGATAACCGAACAACAAACATCACCTGATTCCAGCTTCTTTGTCTTATATCATAATAAACGCAGGGTTCTTACACCTTTTCCAAAGTCAAATACAAGCACTTTTCAAACATTTCCATGCTTTTCCAGCACCTTACGTGGCCGTGGTAAATTAAATATTTACTCAAAATGATCATTTCACTTCTTCATCACATTGAATCAGATGTTATTGTGCTATAAACAACCACAATTATTATTAAATTATTATTAATTTTATCAATTCAATCTCACTGGCTGCACTTATTTTTTTTTTAAGACTGTTTCTAATAATGGACTCTATTGTTTGATGTTGACATTTCATCTAAATGGATCATTATGATAGTCAATAATATTAAGATGAATATTAAGAATTTCAAGGAGTTTCCAGCACCTTATTTGATTTCCAGCACCCGCAGGCACCCTGTCAACTGAATATCTTTGAACTTTCAGGAACTTTTTTCACTATTTTCTGACATTTTGTTGGTCAAACGATTCATCGCTAATGAAAATAAGAGCCGCAAAGATTCATCAACTATGAATCAACTATTAAACTATTATATGTAATCGAATCAACTATTAAGTTAATCATCAATTATTTTGATAATCAATTCATTGGTTTGAGTCGAGTTAAAATTCTCTGATTGTGACAGTATGACTGTAAACTGAAGATCTTTGAGTTGTGGACAAAACAAGACATCTTGGGCTTTGGGAAACACTGATTGGCATTTTTCACCGTCTTCTGACATTTTATAGAAACAACTACTAATCGATTATTCGGAAAAATAACCGACAGATTAATAGACAATGAAAACAATTGTTAATAAACATGATGTCATCACCAACAGAATAATAGTCACAGAGGAAGCTGCCCACAGAAACAACACAAGTCGTCACATTTCGGTTTAAATTTCCTTTATATGTTTTAGACTAAATGATGAATCCAGAGAATAACAGTAACTGAACAAAAGCAGTATTTTTAATATAGAAATAACATGAATTCACCCTCAAACAGAAGTCGTTAGGATAACTTCTGGTGACCTCACTGAGGGTGCGAGGCGTCTGTTACCTGCATGGCGAAGTCGGTGGTCAGACATCCGACTTTGACATCAGCAGGAGCCGTCCAATCACCAGAGTCCATCTTCACCTGTCTGATGTTACTGGGAGTGATCCAACCTCCTCCGTCATCCTCCTCCTCCTCCTCTTCCTCCTCCTCTTCGTCTTCAGGCTCATTCTCTTTGTCCTCGTCGTCTGATTGGTCCTCCGACTCCTCTGTCTGCAGTGACGTGTCCAACCTGCTCTCTGATGTGGAGACGTCGTCCACTTTCTGCAAACAAACAAACAAACAAACCACAGACAATAACTAGGGTTGGGTACCATTCACATTTCAACCCTTTTTCAATCAAATCAAAGTTTTTGTCATTTTACCATACATCTCTGCAAGGCAGAATGAGAGTGTGTTTCTCAGGGGTCAAGTGCAACATAATATAAATAACACACTATAAAAAACAAACATGTATACAACACAAAAACAGTCCCTGAGCCTGCGGACCTGAGATGTGTGGAGTTAAAAGTGCAGAGAAAGTGCAAAGTTAAAATAATAAAAACACTAAAATTTCAGTTGTAAAAATAAGCAAAACCATCTCCATTTCAACATTATTTACTTAGAGCATTTTGTTATTTATTTAGAACATTTATATAGATAGAGAACGACTTGTGGAGGTCTCGGAGGACGTGAAACCAAACTAGCGACCGCTCGCCATTATATTATATTGCAGCCAGCGTTGTCTGCATCAGAGTATAACCACTAGGCACAGGACGATATGAAAATTTTATTTCACGATTATCCTGGCCAAAATAATCGCGATTCACGATGTCATCCTGATTATCAACGAAATATGCTTAAAACTCTTAAAGCGGCACAAAAACACACTGGAATCACTTTACCTTACATTTTGCTTTGTGGGGACTTTTTTCTGTAAACATTATGACTTTTTTCTCATAAAATAGTGAGTTTTTATCTATTAACATTACAACCTATTCTCATAAAATTGTGAGTTTTTTTCTTTTAACATTTCAACTTTTTTCTCAAAACATTACAACTTATTTCTCATAAAATTGTGACTTTCCGTAAAAAATTACAACTTTTTTCTGTAAACATTATGACTTTCTTCTCAAAACATGACAACGTTTTTCTCAAAACATTTACAACTTTTTTAAGAAACAAATATTTTTTTTTACCATTTGAATTAACGTGAATCGGTACTCTGTAGTTCTGATGTAATTCGGTCGGTACCATTTAAAGTACCGAGTTCGGAACCCAACCCGAACAGTAACAGTTGGATCCTGCTGCTCTCGGCCAATCAGGGTCCAGAATGGCACCAAAGAACTATCGTTTCTCTACGTGTATTTTTTATCGAGTGATTTTTAACTACTAGGGGGCAGACAGACTCATATAAACTCACAGGTGCCATCAAGTTAAAATGTCAACAGCCAGCGTCCACATGCAGCAGCAACATGATCTGATGGTCTGTGTCCACCTGATGATGGTTCTGAAACTCACCAGTAAATCCAGCAGGCTGTCATCGATGGACGCCAGCGGCGGCCTCCAGAACTGGAAGCTGTTGAATTCGTCACTGTCAGCCGCCACAGGAGACGCCTGGGCGTCCGTCTGTTTCTGTTTGTTCTTTGAATTTAAAACCTCCACTGGATCCTGGAGGGGCACCAACGATACCAAATGTTTACATGCAAGAAACCGGTGTTACATGTTACATGTTACATGTACTGTAGTAGCCTACATGTGATTACACATACAGGACTGCTTCTAAATTTACGGACATTCTTGAGCACAAGAAAATGATAAATATGTTTATCAATTTTAAAAAAATGTTTTTTTTCTCAAAACATTCCGACTCTTTTCTTGAAACATTCCGGCTCTTTTCTCAAAACATTCCGGCTCTTTTCTCGAAACATTCCGACTCTTTTCTCGAAACATTCCGACTCTTTTCTTGAAACATTCCGACTCTTTTCTTGAAACATTCCGACTCTTTTCTTGAAACATTCCGACTCTTTTCTTTAAACATTCTGACTTTTTTCTTGAAACATTCCAACTTTTTTCTTGAAACATTCCAACTTTTTTCTCGAAATATTACATTCTTCTCGAGACATTAGGACTTTTTTTTTCTAAACATTCCGACTCTTCTCTTGAAACATTCTGACTTTTTTTGCAAAACATTACAACTGGTTTTAAAAAACTAATATTTGTATTGCATCACAGATAGGACACTGTAGTAAACTGCAGTCAATTTGTGAGAATATTCGCGATTATCTCGATAATGGAAATTCACCAGGATCAACTTATTGTGCGTGATTTTTATTGCGATCCACGATAAAAATCCACCTGCTGTGAAGATGCTGAGAGTTTCAGTGTTGGTGGGACTCACCAGTAAATCCAGCAGGTCGCTGTCGATGGACGGCAGCGGCTCTCTCCAGAACTGGAAGCTGTTAAACTCGTCACCGTTTGAGGCCTCCGCCTCCGTCTGTCGGACGTTCAAACTGTCCACAGGTTTCTGAAGGAACAGCAAAGAAAAAAATATACTGAAAAAAATGCAATAGGCATGTGATCATATGTCATGTCACGATTATCCTGGCCAAAATTGTGATTTACATTTTGCTTTGTTGGGACTTTTTTTCCTAAACATTCAAAACAAATTCTCGAAAAATTTCCACTTTTTTTCTCAAAGCATTTCAACTTTATTCTTGAAAAATTAAGACCTTTTTTCTCAAAACTTTATGACTTTTTTCTCTAAACATTACAACTTTATCCCAAAACATGATTTTTACGACTTTTTTAAAGATTTATTTAAATTTATTGCGTAACAGATAGGACACTGTAGTAAACTGCAGTCAATTCATGAGGATATTCCCGATATTCACTGATGGAAATTCACCACAATCAACTTGAGTGTTTTTATCGCTATCTACAATAAAATCTATTATTGTCCCATCGCTATTACAGAATCTCGATTTTACTCTCCAGGGTGATGTTTTCAAGAACTCGTGAGAAAGTACATAAAGATGAAGAAATAAAGATGATCTTTTACCTTGGAGGGGAAGTGGAATCCTGCGACATTAACTGGAGTCTCTGGGTGGCGCTGTGTGCTGTGAATATTAACCTGAAACAGAAAATATTCAAATGTTACTGAAACCACAGAGTCAACTTGCTGAACAATGCTGCTTTCACAGCAGGCTTGGGTGGTATCTATCTTTTCATACGGTATATGATGGTATTTGTGTGAAAAAATGTTTTTTGTGCGGTGAAATATTGATGGAGCTGAACTCCATTCAGAAAACAAGCATTTTAAAAGTTGTTTACTTGTCGTCTTGCCGACAGACGTGACAAAACATGAATTCATGAACGGTGTTTGGCTTCCCTCCGTGGTCGCAACGCACGGAATTGCCCACAGTACCGAGCACCGGAGGTCTGCTGAGATCTGCCGGTGCATACCCGCCATCTGAAATCCGCCGGATCTCCCCTCCATGCACCGTGACCACAGAGGGAAGCCAAACACCCAAAGCTCACACTAAGATGACACAGAGCTGGTTTAAAATTGGAAAATTGGCAAAGTATCTCTTTAAGTGGCGTTTATTTCTCAGGTACCTTGACCTCCGGCTCGTTCCTCAGGTGTTTGGAGCCGACGTGCTCCAGCTCCAGCTGGTAGGTCAGAGCCAGGACTTTGATGTCAGTGGCTGACAGACTCGGGTAGTCTCCGGTCTTCTTGGAGAACTCCGTCACTGAGACAAGAAACACGAAGAAAGCTCAGACTGTTTCCTGACAGGAGCCCTACACATGTGACATCACACCTGATACCAGTCTGATATTCAGGGTTTAGTTTAGTTTATGCAGGCTACATCCACATAACTAGGTTTTCATTTTAAAAATGCATATCTTTTGGTAGACATTACTCCGCCGTTTCTGAGCCCCTGAAACGGAGACATGGCCATTTTAGTTTTTAAACTCCAGGGTTGCGCTGTAGTATGGACGGGCAGATATGGAAACCTTTGGAAACGATGCTGCAGGCACCAATGTCAGTCATTCTTATCAGATATGTCTACATACCTTTTGTGATTTCATCCTGGGTGCTCATTTCCTGTTTTCATGACTTCGTCTGCCGATAGATAATTCTCCCGGTACCGCTCTAATATGTCGCTGTATTTGCTTTGCAACAACTCCCAATCTATGTTTTCCGCCGCCTTTACGTCTCTACTTTCAGAAACAGTTCCACATCGTCGTCAGTCCAAGCAAAGAAATCTCTGCTCTTACTTTTCACCATTGCTGTTTTTCCTTTGTCGTATTTTCTGTTGTGATTATTATTATTATTATTATTAGTTCTTATAATTCATCCATGATTTTCAACCGCTGAACAGACAATCTGCTTCCTGTTTACACCGGTACGTGCATGCCCTGTGTACGTGAGATGTGTCTTCAGGCGTGTTAATATGGATGGAGATTATTTCTGATACGGTGCTAAAACGCTTGTATGAATGGAGATCGCTTTCATTTTAAAATGCTGTGATGCAGATGTGGCACCAGTCTGATGTGTTTGGGGTTAGTTTAGTTTAATTTACCCAGTCTGATGTGTTCAGGATGTGGTTCTTTAAAGTTCAGCTGGTAGGGCAGGAAGGCCAGACTCCTCCTGGTGGGTTTGTCTCTGATCTCGTCCACCACATCCTTCAGTGTGTAGATGTTGCTGCCAATATCCTGCAACACAAACAAACACAACAAACTGTTTGTAAGAGACTGTAATAATTATGTAATTTATGTATGTTGACACCTTCATCAAATGTACAATTTCAGTTTGAGAAGACATACCACTTCAATACTTGAATGCATATTGGATTTTAAAAGGTTAGAAGAAAAAGGGGGGGAATCTTGGTTTTGCAATAGATTTGAAACTCAGCTGATGCGGTTTCAAAGCTCATGAGGACGTGATGTGTAGTTACTGACATGACATCAATGTAAACTCGGATTTGGATGCAATATAGTGATCTAACTGTTAATACAACCAGTATTGATATCTAACTGTTAATACGACCAGTATTGAGCTGTCTGTAACTGTTAATAAAACCAGTATTAATGTTCCAGTTTGGTGTTCATCAGCTGCCTGTTCGCAGCTGAGGGCCTCTGCGGCCGTTAGCTTCTCTCCGGACTCGTTAACGGACACCACCGACGACAACACGCTAACTGACGGATCGTTACTCTTACTAAAATCTTATTTACGGTTCAAATATTAATAAAAACTCACCTGCAGAGGTGCTTTCTTCAAAAACGCACCTGCGTCTGCAACAACATGCGCCACCAAGGTAGGCGCCATTTTGGATCTATGACCAGCAACTGGACCGACCAATCAGAAGAGACGAAACAGTCTCGTGACAGAATTTGATGCGTTCATGAACTCCTCGATCCCCAACCGCATTATTTAGGTGTGTTCGTCCGACTTCGTGAAATACGACCTAGTACGATTTCAGTCGGACTAACATGTTTCCATGTGTTTTAAAAGTCCGGTTTTACTCGGACTAATACAATAATTCGACTTCAAACATCATGTTGTGCTTTATCTACATTTTTGAGTTTGCGTTATGTTTTTAATATGTATTGTCTGCTCTGCATCATTATGAGATATAAAATACCACACAAAAAAACGTTTAATTAGTTTTAACTATAACGTATTTTTAAAAAATGTCATTTTTCTCATATGAGAAACTCAAAGAAACGTTACAATTTGGACCAAAATATTGTAGTAATAATTAATATTTTAGCCCTGTAAAATATGTCCTCTCTTTCGTTTTATGGCCTTTTTTGTAGATTATAAAATAATAATAATAATAATTATTATTATTGATGATGATGATGATGATGATGATGATGATGATGATGAATAAAGAATTATCATTTCATTAATGAATTGGTATTTTTCATAATATTTTTACGGGATTAATCTTTTTGATCTGATTTGCCGTTTTTTTCCCAGGGATGGTGAACGCAGCGTCACGCCTCATTACGATCACGTGACGTTTTGTTGACGGTAGAAGAAGAAGGGAAGATGGCGGCCCGCTGGAGCAGTGAGAATGTGGTGGTTGAGTTTCGGGATGCGCAGGTATTTGTGTCCTAAAGCTCAGGTGTGAATAAAGTGACTGACGGGTGAACAGGAGGAGAAGAGTTTACCAGCGTCACGAAAAGTTACACACAGTCCAAACACCACACTTAACGTTACTTACACTTTAATTTTAGTTTTGCAGCCGAGTTAGGTTTTAATGTTCGTATTCGAATAATCATTTAAGTTATTAACAGAGCATTAACATGTTTTGGTTACATCTTTTTTTATGAAAGGAAGAGAAGGGCTAAGAAAGGAGAGTAAATGATTAAAGAGTGGAAAAATAATCAGTAGATTAGAGGTAATCCATAGTGACAATATAGTGTTGTTTGCAGCCTTTAAGGTACTTTAAGTCCAGAACATTTAGTCCACGTTTAGTGCTGAATCAACTACTTGATTAATCGATTACGTCCATCAACAGAATAATAAGTGAAAACAAATTTGTTCAATTGATCGTTTTCGAGTAAAACCTCCAACCTCTGCTGTTTACAGCTAAATTACTCTGTTTTATACAGCGGTGGAGGAAGTATTGAGATCCTACAAAAGTACAAAAGTAATACACACTATGAAAATACTGTTTCAAGTAAACGTCCTGCATTGAAAATGTTACTTCAGGAGAATTAAGTACAATCAGGAAAATGTATTTAAAGTATTAAAAGTAAAAATAGCCTACTCAATGCAGAAAAACAATCCAAATTATTAAAAATAAATAAATTAAAATGATTAAAAAGGGAAAGCATTCGTTTTGTGAAGCTGGATCCATGAAATATGTTTGCATGACAAATGATCGCAACCATCAAAATAGTTGCCAATTAATTTTCTGTCAAAGACTAATTGATTAATCGACTAATTGTTTCAGCTGTACTTGTAATAATAACTGTCACCTTCTCTTCTTCTGTGTTTTCAGGCCACCGCCATGTCAGTGGACTGCCTGGGCTCACACGCAGTACTGTCCGGGTAAATTCAGTACACCTGAACGCACCGCAGTTTTTCACTGTGGGAAAGAAAAAAAAAATCCAGATTCATGTGTCTCAGTTCAGAGTTCTCCAGGATTACAAATACAAACAAAAACAAAGTACTGCTCAGCACATCACATACATTGTGGGGAAAATGCAGGTTGCTTATTTACACAATGTTTTATGAACAAGCTACTCACTATCAGATTATGTCAAAGATAAAGATAAAACCAGAATTAGGAGTAACATTTGTCACACAAACTTCCTCTAAAAGCCTCTTGTTGTGTTCTTCAGGCGGCGTTTCCTGTACATGGTGAACCTGGAGGCTCCGTCTGAACCGCCGCGGAAAATTGGGCGTCAGAGTAAATGGGACGTGGGGACGGTCCAGTGGAACCCTCACAGATCAGAGTCTCACGTCTTCGCTGCCTCGGTGAGTTCTGCTGTTAATAATAAAGAAAAACAGGCACATGAAGAAAATCTGTTCTTAAAATACACAAAAAGAAAAACAGTTTCCAGTGAATATTTCTGAGTGTGTATTTGTTGTCTTCAGAGTAACCAGCGTGTGGATCTGTACTCGTGGAGGGACGGCTGTGGAGAAGTTCACACCTCCCTGCAGGGACACACCCGGGTCATCAGGTAACAACAGAGATAAATCAAATGCACCTCTCTGCAGGTTAACATGCAGTCTGGACTCTCTGTGATGAGTTCACTGACTCTCTGTGGTGTGTTCACTGACTCTCTGTGGTGTGTTCATGGACTCTCTATGGTGTGTTCACTGACTGTGATGTGTTCACGGACTCTGTGATGTGGGACTCTGTGGTGTGTTCATGGACTCTGTGATGTGGGACTCTCTGTGGTGTGTTCACTGACTCTATGTGGTGCGTTCACTGACTCTGTGATGAGTTCACTGACCATCTGTGATGAGTTCACTGACCCTGTGGTGTGTTCACTGACTCTGTGGTGTGTTCACTGACTGTGGTGTGTTCATGGTCTCTCTCTCTCTCTCTCTCTCTGTGTGATGTGTTCACTGACTCTCTGTGGTGTGGGACTCTGATGAGTTCACTGACTCTGTGGTGTGTTCATGGTCTCTCTCTCTCTCTCTCTCTCTCTCTCTCTCTCTGTCTCTCTGTGATGTGTTCACTGACTCTCTGTGGTGTGGGACTCTGTGGTGTGTTCACTGACTCTGTGATGAGTTCACTGACTATCTGTGATGAGTTCACTGACTCTGTGGTGTGTTCACTGACTCTGTGGTGTGGGACTCTCTGTGGTGTGTTCACTGACTCTCTGCGATGTGTTCATGGTCTCTCTCTCTCTCTCTCTCTCTCTCTCTCTCTCTCTCTCTGTCTCTCTGTCTCT
>JAOVVB010080426.1:0-13675 GCA_028570985.1 Heterobranchus longifilis
ACAGGGTGAACACATAACAGCCCCATCCCGCAAAGCATGATGGTTCCTAAGCGAAACCCCGCCCACGCCACAATATATATATATATTATGAATTTCAGTGAAATTGGCATTAACTGTTTCTTGCGTTATTTGTGTAAAGGGTATAAACTATGTAAAGTACAATTTGTGTCAATTATGTCTGAATATCCAAGAATTTTTAACTTTATCTCCTCCACACTGTTCTCAGAGTGTGTATTTACTTTAGTTGTTAAATAGAAATGTTTTAAACCAAATATATTAAATCGAGTCAGTTCTTTCTTTCTGCAGAATAATCTTTTAGTTGCAGTAAGTAAGAGATAAACCGTGACAGGACATGAGTTTATAGAAAAATAATCAGCAACAGAATACTGTAACAGAATGTGTAATCTCCTTTGCCCTGAAGACTTTCCCATGACAGAACATTTATCATTACATTGTGCTGACACTGAAGACTCCTTCAGTGTGTTAAAGAAGAGTATTGGTAGAGAAAACTTCACCATATCAGTTGTTATTCAATTCAGTTTCGCTCAGTATAGCGCGTTTAACAATGGTGATTGTTGCAAGGCAGCTTTACAAAATAGAAAAATGATGGAAATAAATTAGGAAATGTATGGAATAAAGTATAGACTGTAACTATCAGTTTGTCCCTGATGAGCAAACCGAGGGTGACGGTGGCAAGGAAAAACTCCCCAAGATGACAATAGGAAGAAACCTTGACAGGAACTAGACTGTATTCTGTTAATTCTGTGAATAAAAGCAATACTATATACTACATGGCCATCACACCTATATGAGCTTGTTGAATACCCCATTCTAGATTTTAATAATGGCCACATTTAGGTTCTTCAAGTCCAACCTTGACAAACCATGTCTGCATGGATCTCACTTTGTTCACATGGACGTTGTCATGCTGGAGCAGGTTTGGAGCTCTTAGGTTCAGTCCAACTGTAATGGAAACAGTTTGGAAAAGGCCCACTTACATGTGTAATAGGCAGGTGGCTGCATACTTTTGCACATATAGTGTATGTTATCCTGGTCTGTTTTGGTTTGTAATAAAACAATTTCCGTATTTGGAAGGGCTTTAATATTTTTACAGCCGTTTTTTTTAACGATGTATTTATGCTGTCATAGAGGACGTTAAGCTATGAATATTTGATGGCATGTCAGAGTGGATGTATGATCTGTAAATATGCCGATGTGTCGCTGAAAGAAGATGCTGTGTGGCGGGAAAATTGGGCCGGGGATGTAAATAGCAGATCAACTGGAAGCAATACTGCCAGCTGAGATCTCAGTCTTACGGCCCTATGTGTGTGTGTGTGTGTGTGTGTGTTTGTGTGTTTGTGCGAGGGCAGGGTTTCAGATGTCACCGACATGTTAATCCCACAGCTGACCTACACGTCCCATTTCTTCTAGTTGCACATAAATCAGGCTTTTATCATTTTTTTATGAAGTTGGAGCTGTTGGATGTGCACTTTCGAGCGTATAAGAAATCGTCTCCTGTGTGTGTTGCTTGGGCCGGGGCCTATTGTGTAATTTAGTGTCTATAAATAATAGATGTATTGAGTTGGATGCCTGCACAGAGACAAAAGAAAAAGGGCATGAGGACCAGCTTTTAATAGGAAATGATACAGCAGTCTGTAGTCTGTGCTACAAGTATAAATGCTACACTGCAACTCACTCCATCAGTTGAAAGTACTGGAACTGTCAGGCCAATAAGCTATACACAAAAGGTATTTGGGTTTGAGATTAAAAAATGAATATGAGACAATTTAACTTTATATTTTGTATCTACATATGTTAGACAACCTGGAACATGGCACCTTTAATGGCACAACACTCAATCTTTGGGTGAAGAAAAGTACCAGAACAGTTAACTAAAGGTTATTAAAATTATATTATAAAAACACTGAATATTAACTTTTTGACTAACCTGTTGGTTATTTTTGCGATTATTTGAATAATTAAATCATTTTGAACTTAACTAATACCAAAAATACTTATGCATTTGTAGAAACATCCAATAAAGTATCTGCTGCTTATCTTGCTAACTGAAGCACTAAATTAATTTTGCTTGCAGTGTGTGTGTGTGTGTGTGTGTGTGTGTGTGTGAGAGAGAGAGAGAGAGAGAGAGCGAGAGAGAGACAGACAAGTCATTCTCAGTCGAATTGACTGCAAACTTCTTTTTCTGGTTAAAATGTCTGGAATCACTGAATCACCACATTTTGGAACTGACTTCAGTGTGAAATAAAAGCAGGATGGCAAATAGATAACATCCAAGGTAAAATTACCCTAAATTGTACAGTAAATTGTGTACTAAGAAATAGGGCTGTAGTCAAGACCAGGATCATTAAACCAGAGGAGTTGAGGAGATCAAATTCTACATCAATACTAAGACCATGTTTAACCAAAGTCAATAAAAAAAAAAAGTCCGATGAACAGCTGAAGCTGAGCTGAAGATTACAGCTCTAGAGTTTATCACCAACTTACTGTACAAGGTAACATATTCAAACATGCAGCTTCTTTACTTGCTGCCAAGTATGGCATAGTGCACACACTACACAAGTTTTAAAATGAAAAAACATTTATCACATTATTCATTTGATCATGTGCATTTTCAGCACATCGAGTTGTCATACATGATATGGATATTTTCATATATATATATATATATATATACTGTATATATGAATCCTAACTGTATATTAATAAATATAATAAGTAGGATACTTTCAGGTATACTGTGCTTCCCGTATTAACCACAATTTATGAGGTGCTATAATAAAGTGTAATAAAGAGTGTCTCCACACTTTAGCAGATGTTTTACTGCATTTGCAGCAAATCTTTCTATTTAACATGCTACAGCATGTTTCATAACAAAACCTAATTAATTGATCATTCTAATACAAACATATTATACTCTACAGTGACAGAGTATAAACAGATGTTTGGATTGTTTTTTTTGGTTTAATATACTGTAAAATAAGGAGTGAAATATCCTATTTACATAAAGTATTTTGACCTATCACTTAGTACCTGGTTAAAGCACCTTTGGCAGCAATGACAGCCTCAAGTCTGCTTATGAACAATAAAAATGTCACATTTCTTTTGGAAATTTCCTCCATTCTTGGCAGAATCACTCAAGGTCAGCCAGATTGGACAGGCAGCATCAGCGCACAACCCTTTTCAGGTCACTCCAGAGACTCTTTATTGGGATCATGTCCAGAATCTGGCTGGGCCACACCAGGACTTTCACAGGCTTGGTCTCTCCTGTTTTTTGTACTGGTTGTTGTCTTAAAAGGTAAACCATTGTCTCAGCCTGAGATCAGAACATGAGAAGAAAACATCCCAACAGCATGATGCTGCCACCACCATGTTTGACTGTAGGGATGATTTTAATAAGGTAATGTACAGTGCTTGATTTCCTCCACACGTTGTGTGGGAATTGTGTCACCAGACCAGAGGATTTTGTTTTTCTTGCTTTGACAGTCCTACAGGGTTTTTTGGCAAACTCCCAGCAGGCTGTCATGTGCCTTTTACTCAGGAATGATTTCTGTCTGGCCACTCTAAAATTGGCCTGATTGGTGAAGTGCTGATCATTGTCCTGTTTTAAGGCTCTCCCATTTCCACGAGGGTACTCTGGACCTCATTTAAAGTGGCCCTTGGTTTCTTGGTTACCTGTCCGACCAAGGCCCTTTGTCCGCAGTTGCTCAATTTTTCTAGGTGGTCAGATCTGGGAAAACTGTTGGTTGTTTAAAATCTCCTCCATTTGAGAAAGATGGAGTCTTTCCTGCTATTGTGCACTTTTAATGCAGGCGTTTTCATTCTGACATAAACCCTCTATGGCAACGCCTTATATAGACAGGTGTGTGCATTTTCTAATCATGTCCAATGGAGGCACATATAGAATTTTTATAGAATTTTATAAAGAATATAATAATCATTATAGTAACAATTGAAAAGTAAATTCTCACCAATTTATATTATCGATTTTGTCAATTAGTTTTTACAGCCATGGAGTTAAACAAACCACAAAGCAAAAGACTTTGGTTGAGGGTGAGTGTAGGGCTGATGTCATGGAATGGTGGCAGATGCAAAGGGGACATTTAAGTTTATTTTTTTTAAAACAATAGGAACAATGCAGAAAACTTAATCTTTACAAACCTAAACATGAAAAAAAAAAACATAGGCAGACTAGAGATTACAACTGAAAACCAATGACGATGAAAGGTGACAATGAGTTCTGTACAAGACATGACTTAAATAGTGGTTCTTAAACAAGGTATAATGAGACATACTGAGCCCATCCTGCAGTTTTGTGCCCAGTGGCATGGCTGTGACAGCTGAAAAGTAGTGGTAAAACTTAATTAACTGGTAAAAATATGGTGATGAATAAAGATAAACAAGCGTGCATAGAAATCATAAAAATTATGGGGAATGTGGAGCTGATGCTAAATAACAGATTAGATAATCATATAAATACATCAATTTGCCTAAACATTCAGTGTTTATTTACTATTTTTATTTGTCTGTCCAACCATGCAGAACATTTCTGTAGCACTACAGCTTTTTCTCTTTGGTACGGTTTGCTCCACATGTTATGAAAATAAGTTATATATAAAGTGAATATTACATAAGCACTCCATGTAGAATATTTCAAGCTCCTTTATATTCCTGGCTTGTTTGCACATATGGACTTCCCTCTTCAGTTCAGATCACAGGTTTCCATCAGGCTTTGAATCCAGAGCCAGAATTGGTGCTGCATAATAATGAATCTACCATTTCTGTATTGATTTGGATCTAAGTTTGAGGTCATTATTTCGTCTAGAATCATGGTTAAACCTTCTTTAACCAGTTGAAACATCCTAGTATATGGATATAAATAGGGTTGAAATATCCTAGTATTTGATGATGCAATTATGCTATATCTGTTTCTTTTGAAATTTCTTTTGAGATCAATAAAGTATTCATCCATCCAGCCATCTGATCTACCACCATGCTTCACAGTTTATTCTATACTATTTTATCTATACTTCATAACCTAGCGATATAGAAACCTGTCAATGGAAACTGATTACTGTCCATGTTGGTGGGGAATACCATATTATTTTTAAGATACCTAAACTTTTATTGTTGTGGTTTGAAATTCGTTGCCAGCAGCTACAGAATATATATTTAAACATCTGATTTAATGTTTGTGGTTTGGAGGAATCTTACTGTCTATTGTTATTTTAATTTTCTTAATACTGAGACAAGTAGGGATGTGAGACAATGTAAGGGCATGTGTTATTGTTTAAAACACACTCCACCATGCAGTTAAGGTTAGCACAGTCACCGAACTAAGGCGTGCGTATATAGAGAGCACAATCCATGCAGTAATAAATAAAGCAATAACAGGTACTTGCAGCATAAGAAAATATGTTTGTTATGTTTATTTCCAATAGCGAGTTGCACTGGGTCAGTGCATAGAGAAAAAAAGCAGGAAATCTTTCCTGTCACATGTCTTCGTCAGGTGCTCGCACAGTGTGAAATTGATTAAAGGGACAAACTCATTAGCATTTTATTCCTTCTGTAGCTGCACCAATTGTTTTCACACCATGTTTCACACATGCCAAGTCACCAGCCTTCAGCTCGGTGCAGGGACCTACAATGTTCCAGGAACCGCATTTTTTTTTAACTATTGGCTCTAATTGAAATGAAATCAAGAATTTGGTGACAGGCTGTTTGTAAAGATATCAAATTGTATAAACTCTTTTGACCAAAACAAAACCATTCTTGCCAGATCCTCTAAAAAAATTTGCGCTGTCCTTACACCTTCTACTGCAGATTTAATTAAGGTAGTATCTTAATCAACATTCAGTTAACTCAATTTTATTTTATAACCTTTAAGTAATTTTCCATTGTTTGCTCGGTAGTGTTAAACGGATTAAGTGAATAAAAATAATAACAACAATAATAATAATTTTATAATAATAATAATAATAATCATAATAATAATATTGTTATTATTATTATTACAGGACAATCTGAGGGTGTAGATATTAGGAGGTGGTATTTGCTGGAGGAAATGGTACACTAGCAGCAATAGTTTCACCCACGCTGAAAACAAATGTCCAAGGTATCCCATGTGCCCATCCAAAACTGTACTTGACATATTCATTCATTATTTATTTGGAATTGCAGTTGTACCCTATTCTGTAGTTATACAGTATTTTTCACTTATGTGGGATTTTTAAGGTGTGGTTGGCCAGAATCGATGGTACTTGCAGCAATATAATCAGTACATACAGTACATCTTCGGCTTATCTGTAGCATTTAGGATTGAATTTTTTGAAGACATTGAAATCTATGTTTTTCTGCTTTTTTCTCCAGCTAAATCGGTCATCAGATCAAACACAAATAAAATTCGAGATTTTTTTTTCGAAAATCTCAAATCACAAATAAAATTTGAGATTATTGTAGGACTTTATTATGGAGTTAGTATGAAACATTTCCAATTTCCACATATCAGTATTCCACCAAAAAAATTTTTGTTAAATATAAATATATATATATATTTTTGTAACAATTCAAAACAATTTTTTACAATTTTGTGCCAGAAAATAATACAGCACATTATATGATTGACCACTCTCTCCGAAGAACTGTGGGTGATTCTGGAGCATGCTCAGTAACACTTAGCTGGTAATTTCCTCATAAAACTGGGACTAAAGCGTGCTCAAAGCTTTTGATATTATCATTGTTTTTATTTTTTTACTTTGTGCGATCGACTTAAACTCGGCCTTTTTTCCCTCACTATTTTCATATGACTGCTAGGTGTATAATGAGAGATTAGCTAGATGAAGTCAGAACTTTCTGTATACACTTTTATACATTGCTCATTGCTTATAAACCCAAAGATTTCTGCACATTTCAGTTCATTCTCAGTTCCACCAGTATGTTATAGCACTTATGCTCTTAGCATGGAGACATCCCATTCACCAACATACACTAGGGTATTGTCTTAAAATTCACTTTTTTGCTATGTTCTCCCTGCATGCTAGAAAGCTTCTGTCAGTAACGCTGGCCCAACTCCATTCTAGGCTTTGGAAACTTTTCTTTGTCCCTGGTGCTTGATTGTGCTTAATGATGGTTTTCCCTGCTTATGTGTTTTTCTATCCATTACCTGGACAGATTAACAATGGTCTGTCAGTGAAAGCTTCCTGCTTTCTCACATTTCTGATGAATGATGAAAATGATTTTGTGCAACCATATGTTTAGTCAAAGGCAACAAGAGTGCTTCTAGAGACTGGAGGCTTTTTTAATATTGCATTTGTTTCTTTTCATTTAAAAAAAAAACCATATTCTTTAGGGATGTCAATAATTTTATACATACCATGTAGTTTCTCCAGTCAGTTTCAATTATTGGAATATCTTGTACAGTCATACAGTATTGGACATTTTCTTTAGGAGTGCCAATAATGAAGCTGAATAGCCTGCCAGCATTCTTGAAGAGGAATCCTGTGTAGATTACTTAAATTATAGGCAACAGACAGGACCCCCGCTGGACAAAACAAACTGGCAGGAGTACAGCAATGACAGATCCTTTATGACTTTTAACAGCTCACTGCATGAGGCAGGGTTTGTTAGATACTTGTTAACTCCAAATTAAATAAAAAAGCTTAATACTCTCTATAGACAGCGTTCTATCACTAGCAAATACAAGCATTCATACCGTAACAAAGTGCTGAAAGAACTCACGGAATGCTTTGTGTGTGCATGTGCATTTCTACAGCAGCAGATGTTGACAGTTTGCATGTTTTATGTTCCTAAATATGTCTAATTCTCTGGCTTTATTTCTTTTTATTAATTGCTCCTGCTTTTGTTGTTGTTGTTTTTTTTGTCATTTCTTTTCCTCGTCGAGCCTCCTCCCTGGTCTGCATCCGTCCTCTGTAGATGCACACATTCCATCTCTGTGAGTCGATGGCATACCATCAGGTTCATCTGAAAGATGAACATATTGAGAGTTTGATGCTAAACAAATATGATGCATTGCATTGCATTTGTATGATGCATGCATTGCATTTGTATTGATGGCATGAGCACGGCCTTGTACATTGAAATACATTGCTTAATGGGATTTATATTATACTGTAACAGTAAGGTTAAGTGGAGAAATTAATTTGTGCTTTGTTGTATGGAGTGGTATGGAGAATCTGGATGAATCTAAAAGATGGATGTTTTATTTCAGAGATAAGGATCTGGAAGTTAGTTCAATCTTTCTGTGATAGACATTGCACTCCCTTTATTCGATCTCTTGTCTTGAACCATGAACGTTTGCTTCCCATAAAGATTAGGCCTGATCTTTGATTAAATAGTTATTCAGCAGTGAATTATAGAGCTAGGCTTTTTTCATCTTTCAATCTTAGAGCAATGTTTAATCACTGTTCTGAAAGATCCTTGGGACAGGTAGGTAAATTAATATACGTTATATCTTTGTAGTAATAGAAATGCTTCATGTAAGTAATGTAACATGTTAAAATGTGATACAGAAAAATAATCAGCAACAGGATGTTGAGGCTTAATGTGATGTGCAAATTCTGATACCACAACTAACCTATTCATTCCTCTTACTCTCCTCTGCTACAGTAATGGCAACCATTACATTATATGTTCATTAAAGAACATTACTTCTTACTATTTCTCCATTTATAGTTACGTTTATCATTTATGTGTGTAGCTGAAATAAACAGCTGTTCCCTCAGCAGGCTCTCTTTATTTCTTTCTCTTGAAGGTATTATGTCATGAAAGCACAATGGAAAAGTTACAGCTCTGACCGCGTTAAAGCACTAATAATAGCAATTTTTCGTTTTTTTCAATTACATGAAGTGTGCACTTTACAAGAGGCGGCATGGTGGTGTAGTGGTTAGCACTGTCGCCTTGCACCTCCAGGGTTCGGGTTCGATTCCCGTCTCTGTGTGCATGGAGTTTGCATGTTCTCCCCGTGCTTGGTGGGTTTCCTCCGGGTACTCCGGTTTCCTCCCACAGCACCACATTGAGTGAGAGTGCCCTGTGATGGATTGGTACCCTGCCCTAAGTCCCTGTATACAGGATAATATTTAATATTAGTAATATTAATACAATATTATTTTTCATTTTGAGTAGGTTACTAGTGGAGTATAAATACTATGTATGGCTTAGTCTCGTTTATTAAACACATGGAGAAGTCCACTGACTTGTCCATAAGGTGATCATCGACACCATCCACAAGGAGGGTAAGCTATAAAAGGTGCTGTATTGAAGCATAATTATAGAAAGTTGACTAGTTCCGTACAAAAAGGTACACAAGGGATGACCGCAGCCTTAAGAACATAAAGCAGGGTGGAGCCACCAATCAAAGATGTTTTCAGGAAATGGGCTACTACTTATGCATTCCTGGTAGCAAGCCACTCCTGAGCCAGAGGCAATGTCAGAAGTGTGGATTAAGTGGGCTAAGGAGAAGAGGAACTGGACCTAGTCCTCATTTCAGATGAAAGCAAGTTTTGCATTTCATGTGGAAATTAAGGTCCCTGAGCCTGGAGGAAGAGTGGACAGGCACAGAATCCAAGTGAAGTTTCCATAGTTACTGATGATTTGGGCTGCCATGTCATCTCCAGGTGCTGGTCCACTGTGATTTATCAAGTCCAAAGTCAACGTAGCAATCTGCCAGGAGATTTTAGAGCACGTCATGCTTCTGTCTGCTGAAAATCTTTATGGAGATGCAGATTTCCTTTTCCAGCAGGAGGTATCAAAACTACCACTAACTGGTTTGCTGACCCTCAGCAGTGTCACAGGCCAGTCTTCTCCATGCCATGCTGCACTGATGTAGTAATTTATACTAAACGAGCTTAACTTTCAGAATTTTTGTGTTCTATTCTGTTCTTAGTTAATATTCTAATTCTTTTTTGAGATTTTGGGATTTTTGACTTTCATGAGCTGTAAGCTGTAATCATCAAAATGAAAACAAATGAGAGTTCAGAGTTTCACTTTGTGAATTAAATAATTAAAGAAAATGTACTTTTTCACGATGTTTAGATTTTTTTTAGATGCACTGTAGAAGGAGCACATTTACACATTTATATTTTCTTGATATGATTTGCTGTAACTGCAACATTGTTTTGTTTCGTTGTCTTCATGCCTTCATACTCCAGTGGAAGATTTGACTTGATGTTTGGCCTGGTGTGTAGCCATGACCTAATTGACTGCTTTTACGGTATATAATCCACAGTATTAGCCATATGTATACATATTTGGCAAGTTCTACAAAATGTAATGTTTTAGGTCCACAAGGCTGTTATCTTAATTCCAAAAAATAAAAGGTCTCTGGTGAAAAGAGACCACACAAGACCAAATTATACATATTGTGATGCTTTGATATTGTAATATATCAACTTTAGATTTTTTTTAAATCCATCCTTACAATAGAATAAAGCATAGAATATAAAACTGTGATCCGTGTGCTATTTTCTAAACATATCATACTCTATAATGTGTTTAAGATTTAAAACTGTAGTTAGTAAAATTGGAAATGGATTTTATAAGTTATGTTTAGTTTGATGTTTTTAATTATTACAGCATTCACTCAGAATTTCATACCAAGAAAGATTGAACAACTTTGAATCAGAGTTTTCTTCCCAGTTTGTTGCTAAAATATTATAATACTGGAAAAAAAGCACAGCCTTTAATGTATTACAACTTTAGTACCCATGATTGTCTAATTTGTGTACCCGTCCCAGCGGCTGTCCTTAAGTGCTTGGGAATGAGACAGCATTGTCTTGCAATACCATGCGCCCTGAAAGCAGAATATTTAAATAACCTGAAACTTAACCAGTTTAAAGCCATATTATTAACAGAACCAGGTTCAGTCAGGGTGAGTGGGTATAAGGGTGAGTATAGCTACATTATCGTTTTACAGCATGTCAAGGATAAAGAGAGTAAAATAGAGTTTAGAGTAAAAAAAGAGTCCTTAAAGGGCACATTAACAGATGAACTAAGAGCTAAAAGGTAAAACTGATTCTTTAGTTTGTTTTATGGCTTAAAGGCTGGGAAATGCACAAAAAAAAATCATTCTCTCTCATCCATGCATTGCTCATTTGCTGGATTTAATTTCTGTATTGCTCTGCTGCTCCGAACCATTATCTCCTAATATCCTGGCATATTCATTTTGTAGTCTGTTTTAACCTAGCCCAAACAGATGATATTTACAATTCAGCTTTATTTTGGGGTTTCATTACAATGACAGAAGGTAGATAAAAAAAATTTTTTTAAACCACAAAATTGGGCAATACACCAAAAAGAAATCTCAGAATTAGAATGTGTGTGTGTGTGTGTGTGTGTGAGAGAGAGAGGGAGAGAGGGAGAGAGAGAGAGACAGAGAGATGGTATGGCATATTGTTGTGGTTGGCACAGCAACAGGCATGATGCCAGACCAATCCCTGTGGTTTCCTTTAATTTCCCAAGTGCTCTACTTATTTATGCACCACCATTACTGGACAGGAGCTGGGCTCTCTGAAGAGTCACCATCACTGACACATACCATGCTAGGTGTGTGTGTGCGTGTGTGTGTGCGTGTGTGTGTGCCTGTGTGTGTGTGTGCGTGTGTGTGTGTGTGCGTGCGTGCGTGTGTGTGTGTGTGTGCGCGCGTGTGTGTTGATTTCTATATCTACCAACAATCTTCTGCCATAAATGAATAAATTCCTGTCTGGAAAAGTGTGGCTGTGCTCTAAAACCCTCAGGGCTAGAGGGGATGATATATCTGAAATTAAGGCTATAGTTCATCACACTAACTGTGCCCACGATGTTTACCAAAGGCTCTGAGCGCAATACCAAAAAACTGGTTTAAAATCTGCGGTAAAGTGGTGGAAATGGGCTGCAGAGCTGTCAACACACATCATGGAAATAAAAGGAGCAACTGCAAGTTTAACAACAGAAATCACATGTTAATACAGTAGGAAAAAGGAAGATTTTGTTCTGGTTCTTGTGTCAGAGCTACTGTAGGAAAAGGTTTGAAGGGCATTGATATGTCTTAGCAAGTTAAAAAAAAAATGATCTAACAAATCTGTTACTATTTCTTATTATGAGATTACAATATAACAAGCTATAAGATTATGACGCCTATCTATAGACTTTTAGTTCTATTAACAGATTATTTTGCTCTTGTTAAGCATTAATTTCAATTTCAAAATGTAGCAATAGAATAATTACATTTCAATCTGGAAAAAAAGCAAAATCAGTCTTTTTATATTTTTTATATTTATATTATGTTTTTATATTATTTTATATACATTTTAAATATATTATATACACTATATTGCCAAAAGTATTGCCTGCCTTCACATGCATATGAACTTGAGTAACATCCAGTTCTTAATCCATAAGGTTCAATATGATGTCGCGCACCTTCTGCAGCAACTCTTCTGGGAAGGCTTTCCACAAGGTTTGTGGAGTGTATTTATGGGAATGTATATATAATTTGCACCCAGTTTTAAGCGGCAGGGCAAGTTATATACAAATCTGGCAGTCACTGCTTCCCAGGTTCTGGTTCAGTTTCCAGTGAATGGAATATTTATTCAGTTTTTATATCTCCATATTTTTGTGTGACTTCCCACTTTTTATACAATTATCCCTCAAATGCATATATGCGATAAAGAAAATTGCATTTCTGTTCCATGTGCATGGTTACGTTGTTCATTCAAGCATATGCCAGTTTTGTATGTAACGACTAAGATTTTAATTGCATATAAAATAACAGCCTAGTAAATCTGGCCTTCAGGAATGCACCAGGAGCCAATCAATAAGATATCGTGTTTATTCAGAGACTGCATTAACCACAGTATGATTTAAAGGGACCGCCTGTTAGTGCTTGAGGGAAAAAGAATTACGAAAGTATTTCTCTGTCTCACATTAAACACATACACACAGACACACACATGTTCGTGTGCACATGATCACACACCCGGGGATTATGTGTTATGTAACTTTAATATTAAAGGCATCCTGCAGCCGCCTGTCCTAATCTAATCTGGATGACTATTGCCTTAGACAGAGATCTACACTCACTGAGCACTTTTATTATGAGGAACATTGTAGTAATACTGTGGAGAGCCTCCCCTTGCTCTTAAAACAGCCGCAATTCTTTGTGGTGTGGATTTCGCTGGATGTCAAAAACAACTCTTTGAGATACTCGTCCATGTTGACATGATTGCATCACCCAATTCTTGTTGATATTTCAGGTGCGCTTTCATGCTGCAAATCTAGTGTTCTCAAGCATGCTCTATTGAATTCAGATTCGGTGACTAGGAACAGGGGCATAGCACAGAAATCTGAGCCCTATACATCTCATCTCATCTCATCTTCTGTACTGCTTTATCCTGTATTCAAGGTAATGGGGACCTGGAGTATATCCCAGGAGACTTAGGGCACGAGGCAGGGTACACCCTGGACAGGGTGCCAATCCATCGCAGTGCACACATACATATACACACTCACATTTACACACTTTTACCCTAACACCAAATTACCCTAACCTGCATATCTTGGACTGTGGGAGGAAACCGGAGTACCCGGAGGAAACCCACCAAGCACAGGGAGAACATGCAAACTCCAAGCACACAGAGACGGGAATCGAGCCTGGCCGGGAATC
>JAOVVB010080435.1:0-13675 GCA_028570985.1 Heterobranchus longifilis
TTCTTTACATCCCCCCCCCCCTCTCTGAAACTCTCTCTCTGAATCCCTGCCGCTTCAATGACTCATTATTGGGAGGAGGCACGATTTTCATCTTCCGAGCCCGGCTAATGCTTCTCTGTGTGCCAGATTATTATCCACAGCTTCTCCTCTCAGGACACATTCAGACTCTCTCACACACACACACACTCACACACACACATGCACACGCACACACACACACACACACACACACGCACACACACACACACACACACACACACGTTTAAACACATGCTCCCACATTCTAGCAGGAAAAAGTCGAGAGATGGTGAATTTCCATTTTGGGGATAATCCTTGACGTCCTCACAAACTGACCACAGTTTACTGCAGTGTGCTATCTGTGATGCAATGCTAACAAGTTGTAATGTTTATAGTAAAAAGTCATAATCTTTAGAGAAAAAGGTCAAAATGTTTTGAGGAAAAAAAGCATAATTTTATGAGAAAAAAGTTGTCATGTTTCGAGAAAAAAGTCGTAATGTTTGAGAAAAAATCTGTAATGTTTTGAGAAAAAAGTTGTAATTTTTCGCAATGTTTGATGACAGAAATGTGTGTTATAGATGTTTTTTTCTCAGGGAAGGAGAGAAGCCAGAGGGATGTACTGTATAGAAAAAAAGAGGGGGAGAGAGGAAAAGGAGCGGGAGGAGGAGGAGGAGGAGGACGGGGTGTTTGACACCAGCCATAATTTGGATTCTCCCCCCTCCTGTCTCCTGCAGGATTTATTTTCCTCCCCCTCCTCTGAGCGCGCTCTTTGCTTCTACTCTACTTTTTGAGAAGATGCTCTGCCAGGTCGGTGGGACCTCGGAAAGAAAAGAGACAAATGAAAAAGTCATTGGATAGTTCCAAACAAATGCTCCCATCAGCTCCCTGCCGGTGCAGACCTCCGCACAACATTTCTCCCAAAGCTGCTCGCCGAGTGCTGAACACCAACAGACTAAAAATGGCCTCCCATACTGCCTGAAATGCTGGATGGGTTATCAGCCAGTACACAAGTCTATGCACCGATCCAATATCACGTAAATGAGCCCTGAAAAAAAAAAAAAACCCGGACAAAACCATATTCTGTAAAGATGGACGACACGTCTCCACTTCCTCCCACTCTACAAAAGTGAAGCCAAAATATGAACGTGTACTTTGAGGTTTTAGTTTGACTCATGTCCCATCCACTAACATGGAGGACCTGTACTGCAGCCAGCCACCAGGGGGAGATCCAGCTGTTTTGGATTCACTTATGAGGAATGCTATCCATCTTTATATACAGTCTATGGTCCATACTAACATACCTGAAAATGCATATCACAGACCATTTACATACTCTGGGCATGTGTGTACCACTGAGAATTGTCGTAAATCTCTCAAATATTAACTTAGTTAACTTAGCTAAATAGTTTAACTGCACAACAGCTGCTAGCATCGACAACAAGGTCAGAAACACCTGTTATTCATTGAATTAACCACTAGTAGTCAAGGCTGATCGTTTCCAAAAGAAATGAAAAATGAAAACGCATTAGAGGCAGAATTGTTTTCAGGAATGGGACAAGAGTTTTTTTTTATGGGAGTGGGATGAAAACCCACTCCTGTGTCACCTCTATGTGGATGTAGCCTCAGTATTCGGCCTCAGTTTACACCTTTCCGGTCTTTTTCTTTTCTTTTGTTATTGCTTTGCATGAAATCTACTTGTGTATTATTTATTCATACGTATACTTGAATTTGTGTATGTTGTTGAGTGCTGAAATGACCGAAATAAACTAACTACCTAAAAAGTATCCCAATAGATGGCACAGTGCCTGTGACAGCAAGAGGCAGGTCGTGTTATCACAGCAGGGCAAACTGCAGACACAACAAATGCAGCAAAAGGAGCTGAAGAACTTCTATCGTAATGAGGTTTGAGATGCATTATGCCTGCATGTCTGACTGACTCTGTGTTGTGTAGGTGTGTGCCAGACAGCCAGAGATCCTTCGGACTCGGTATCCAGTGGATTGTGGTGCGCACACTTGGTAGGTACATTCTACTTTTAACCTCTGAATCATAACCAATTCACTGAATTCTCTCCACACAGATGCCATGATTGTGTCCAATGTGTGTTGCTGTATCCCCACAGGTGGTATTCCAGGACCCATAGCATTCGGCTCTGTGATCGACATCTCGTGCTTACTGTGGCAGGATAAGTGTGGAGAGCAGGGCTCCTGCTACCTCTATCACAACTCAGCCATGAGCCAGTACACACTAGTAGCTGGTATCATCTATAAGGTAATATTAATACACATTAGCCTGGGTACCAGCTCTAAGTTCATGTTTCATTCACTATTGCATATGGGTCTGGCCAATCTGCCATTCAAACAGATTTCCAATCAGCTAGAAACTAGTAGATCCAATCACAACTGTTTATCTCATATGGGGCGGGTTTAAGACGATGACTGACAGGAGAGACTGTGGGCATCAACAAGCAAGATGGCTGCTGCTGATGCCGTACGTACATTCACGCAATGCTCAGGAAATTCACACCAAACATTGAAACTAAGGCTGATCAAATATGAAAAAAGATTATGTTACTACCATAGAAATATAATTGTAATAGAAGGGTCAGCAGGCTGTTTTCGGTGGTCATTTGCTGAGTACACAACAAAATGGCGATTGTTGTTAGTAGTTATGGTGACAATGCACGTCAGTGGGGACGTAAAGTGTGTTGCAGACTACACACCCCATACACACTGGAAAGAATGGCTGCCTCTGTACTCCTGGCGAATTCATGTTTATTAACTTAATGTTAATTAAGGTCTTCTAGCGGTGGGGACCCCCACCAGCTACCAGCCCGTTGTTTGGGTCATTTTCTGTAACTAGCAGATGTCTGACTCGTAAGCTAACGATAGCTAGCTTGCTAAGGTCCGACAGCCAAATATTCCGAAAGTGTCCTGTTGGTCCGATCCAAAAATACACACTCTCCCTGGAGTTTTTTTGCCTTTTATATATGAGTGTATTTTGATGGCTTTAACCACAACGTTGTCACAACATAAACACATCATTATGTTTTCAAAATTCACTCAAATATGAAGGAAAAAGATGACAGAAGTAACCATAAATAATGGCAGTGCATCATTATAGGTTATCAGACACTGATAATGTTTGTTGCCTGACAAAAAAATACTTTTTCTATATTTGTAAACTTACATTCTGGTGGTGGCTGCGTAGAGTTGTGTCCGACTCGTCCTGTGATCCAAATAATCCCAATAACTCTGTTGTTTCAAAGTCCAAACGCAAAGTGGTTATTGAAATAAAGTTGATGTAATCACAAAATTCAAGACACGTTTATCTTCAATGAAAAATCCAGTTTCAAGTCCTTTTTTTCTTTTTTTTCTGCTGTCCTCCACTTTTCCTCCGAGTGTGTCCTCCACCTTTCTCTTTGGCGAAGGAATGTCGATGTCCTTTCTATCCAATTTAATTTCTATGGTTTGGTCAGTAAAAGACATTTCTAGAATCCTCTCTCCTGATTGGATGGGAGTGGGATACCAGAAAATGTTTTTTTTCTGTATACACTCTATATCAGTGATGGCTGTCTGAATACCACTGACAGCACCTTTAAGGCATCATAATGCAATTACTATTAAATCTAGGGTGACTCAGATGGGGCTGGAGGGACTGAAAGATTCCACGGAGGACTGGACTGATATTGTGGATATCGATCGGGTGTTCCCCAAGAGATGGACTTTCACATCAGGTACTGTCATAGTAGTTTAATGGAATACTTCATAGTGTAAGCTAGGGCTGGACCCGAATATTTGACTATTCAGATATCTGTTCATTGGGTAGGTATTCAGTTTTTAATTTTGGGATTCGGATATTCGTTGTTGTTTAATTCAACCGAAAGATGTGTTGCAGTGCAGTGTTTTTTGTTTTTTTTTAATTTTATTAACATCAAAACAAATAATACAGCAAACAACAAACAACACATACTTACATGAATGTACAATTAAATGGTTCAACCTATTGCAAGAAATACGATTAAAAAATAAATAAATATTAAGTTATAATATCATAGAGTAACTCACTTTCAAGGTAGGCTACCTAAACCAAAAATCTCCAAACTCTCCAAATCTCTACCATCACATCTAGATTTGCACTACAGGTGCAATTACGAAAAACAAAATCCACAAAATTCTTTGACACCAGCAGCAATCAAATCAATCCTCATAAACACAGTGACAATATGCATATTGTCACCTTGTTTATCCCACCAGCTGTTCACATAATAACTTCTATTTTGTCTGGTGTGACAGCTGGATCATTTCATTTAAAATATCAAGAGAAAAAAAAAACAAGACCCTGCACGAACCCTGGAATAATCATAACTCAGAATCCTTAGGTTTTTGATATTGTCAGGCTCTCCCATTTATTTCTACTTGAGTTTTTTGCTTGACCTTTCATAATTTTTTTTCTTGTAAATAATAATGTTTGATAGATAAAATGAAGGCGCTCAAAATCAGTTTTGTTTGCATATTGAAATTATAAATCTTGCCAAGCAGCACAACAGTGTTCAAAGTTGTATTTTGATCATCATGAAAACCAAAAATAATATTGAGAGGGGATGAAGGTCAACGGATTGCTTACTCAGATATAGCCAGTCAGCCACCTGCTGCCAAAAGGAAGCAACAACTGGACAATACCAAAATAAATGCATGATACCCTCCTCCTCCTCTGCACAAAATCTGCATCTTCAGCTATGTATTCCATATGTGCTACCCCAAAAAATGTACTAATTATAATTAAGGTAATTAAATTATTTTTATTCCTGAAATAAACCATTGGTTCTACTGAATACAGAATATTCTATTGGCGTCTTTACTTGACTCATTAAATGGGAAAAGGAAACATGTAAACATTTATTTTAGTAAACTAGTAGCTGTAAATTCAGCTACTAGTTTGGATACAGTAGCTGAATTATATAGACTACTACTGGATATAACAAATACTTTGAAACAACTAGAAACAGTGTCCAATCATGTCTTTGACTCTGAATTCTGCATAACACAATGTTCCCCACTTTCCAGTTTCATGTGCACTGTGCAGTTATAGATGAAGCCATCTAAAATTTCCCCTCCCAGCCTGTTCCCAGCTCACCTCCAGCCGCTGGGAGTCTCCCCTCCTCCTCGTCCTGTTTTCTGACAGGTTGTGTCTCGATTCCACTGGAGACACACCCACTCATTCATTTGCAGGGTGTTACCATGATGTGGTGCTTCCTTCACAAAAAATAATAGTTTATTACATTTAAATTAAAATTAATTTCATTCTAGCCACTGACCAGGCAAGGTCCTGTCAATTCTAGGTGGCTTCATCTGTAAGCTGATAACAGTGGTACTGTAAGATTTTTGGGACCAAAAACTTTGAAACTCAACAAAGTTCAACTGATATTTTTCCAGACTATGTCGAGCAATACTGGAAGGAGGACAATTTTTTTGGCTACCAGTATCTAAATGGTATCAACCCCATGATGATCCGACGTTGTTCAGCTCTGCCCGACAACTTTCCTGTCACTGACGCCATGGTCTTCCCCGGTGGTCGCTGTAACTTGGCAGAGGAAATGAAGGTGATTGTCTTGACTCATCTTAATGAAATGTTGAACTTGGAATTGTAAGTTGCACTTAGAATACATATAATATTCATACTATGCAAGTGAGTCAAACCGTTTCTCATTCTCATTAAAACAGAAAGGCAACATATTCCTGTGTGACTACAAGTGTTTGGATGGACTGAAACCAAACACCCTCAATAAGAAGGATCAGTACTTGATGGCTCCCCTTGTCCTGCTCCACAGCACACCTGACGATGAACTGATGCCGATTGCTATTCAAGTGTGTATTGTTTCTTAACATCGGCGGTGCCTGTAGTGTCATATCTTCTTATATTGACCTTTGGTTATACTTAGAACCATAGACTGTATAGACAGCCTCATGCTGCTTTCACATTGAACGCGTTTCGCGTGAAGTCGGCGGCGCGATTACATACAAAGTCAATGGAAAGACGCGAATACACGCAAACTGGCGACGGGCGGCGTGAAGAACGCGAACGGCGCGAAGCGAAAGTGCGAAGCCCGCTTCATTCGCCTATTTGCCCAAATTGAAATTTTTCAACTTGAGCGAACTTCTCGTGACGCTGTGTCGCGATAGCTAATCAGCGATGAGATTCTTCTCCCAACATCACTGACGTCACTGACGTCCTGACGTGGTTGAATCGAACATGGGGGAGAAACTAACGCTGCTTGGAGAAAAGTAAGCGAGGAAGTTGGACTACATGGTAAGTTCTGAAAACATGTGTCTGTAACTTGAGTCCAGCTATCGATTGTACTTCACTATGAACCAAGTTAGCACTAGCATTAGCCCAAGTTAGCATAACCGCCGGCCGGCTTTCCCATGAATTTCCCTCCTCCTCTCCGGTGCGAGCGATAAAAGCGAGGTGCGCGAATACTACACATTCTGCCGCGAATCTCGTGCGAGGGAAGCGAGACGAAAATTATTTTCGTGTTCAGAGTGAAAGCGGCTTAACAGCTCCCAATAAGTGAAGCCAAAACATCTCGATCACCCCCTGGTGGCTGGCTGCAGAAGAGGTCATAAGCCCCGCCTCCTCCATGTTAGTGGATGGGACTTGAGCCAAACTAAAAACTTTTTTAGTACTTTTTTAGTTTAGTTATTTGATTTGGGTGACACGTCGATGTCGTTATTGACTCGTGATTGGTCAGGTGGGTGTACAGGCGGGACTTCGAGTCGAACCCGCGGCCGCTGCGGTGAGGACTCTACCACTGAGCCACCAGCGCCCCTCTTGGCTTCACTTTTGTGCAGTGGGAGGAAATTTAGACATGTCGTCCATCTTTATATACAGTCTATGCTTCCAATGGAGCATCTAACTGCAAAGCAGATTAAACCTATAATAAATGGGCAAACATACAACACTTACACAAAATTCTTATTGACCAGTAGCCTATGGTGATGATTCTAATGGACTGAATGAACTTCCCTTTTCCTTCTCCTGCAGCTGAAGCAGAAGGCAGCAAAGGACAATCCCATCTTCCTTCCTACGGATTCTGAGTACGACTGGTTGTTGGCCAAGATTTTTGTGAGAAGTGCAGATTTCAACCTGCATGAACTCAGTGTTCACCTGCTGCACACTCATCTGCTGGCGGAAGTGTTTACAGTGTCACTGATGCGCAACTTTCCCATGGTGCATCCACTGTACAAGGTAACTGAAAGGAGAATACTCAAGCTTACTCTAGTTGGAGTTTTTTATGTTGCAGAGTTCCCCCCCAGCGCGGACACAGCTCTGTGGAAATAGGTCTGGCTACGCAAAACTAACGCATATGGCTACCCATTGCGTTCAATAATGACGCCAAGGCGTCCTGACAATGTGTCCATATGTGATGAGTTGGGAATGAGAACGTGTTGTAGATTTCCCATGTGGTAGCACTACAAGAAAATAGAAGATTAGGACTTTGTTTGTTCATTAACTGGACCCTGGCCTCCTGGCTTTTGGCAAAAGTGGCATCCGGAAAGTTGAGTATCCCCGATGTATAAGCTTAGGTGTTACTAACAGAATCCCCTCTTTCCCTCAGCTCCTCGTGCCTCACACTCACGACACTCTTGAAATCAACTACTTAGCTCGACATCTTCTAATATCTGAGGATGGATTCTTCAAAAGGGTACGCAAAAGTACCTGAAAAATTTAGTTTTTTCAATATCATGTGGAGTATTTGTCTCTATATTCCTTACATAGTTGACTGTTCTCTAGTTTTCAGCTTCTGGAGCGGCTACAGTGGCACTCATGAAGAGAGCATGGTCCTCAGTGACCTACGACTCCCTCTGCATACCAGAAGACATTGCTGCGCGTGGGCTGGAGGATGTGCCAAACTTCTACTACAGGGATGATGGACTCAGGATTTGGGATATCATCCACAGGTAGTAGGCCCAAATCCTGCCCTAGCTGTGTAACACAGTTGGTTTTCTCATAAAGTATTTCTTTCATCATGGTTTACCAAGAAATAGTTACACACAACTGGTCAGTTTCCAAAAAAAAACAAAAAAGATACAATGTGTTCTTTCGTCAAATTTAAGAGGTGCATATATTTGATATTTGCAGCTAACCAGGCTAACTGTTTCCCCCTGCTTCCAGTCTTTATGCTAAGCTAAGCTAATTGCCACCCAGCTGTAGCTTCATACTTAACGTAAATATATGACAGATGTATTGAACTTCTCAGCTAACTCTCAGGCCCAGATGGATAACAGGAGGGGGTGCAGCAGGGCTAAATATAAATAAATGATGCATGGCTCTGCGGCACTGCTAGCAAAGCATGGGCAGGTTTGTGACAGGACTACCAGGTAAACGTAAAGCAGACGAACTGCCATAACAAAGATTAGAAAATATGACCCAGAATAAAAAATGTGACACATTGAAGTCAATAAAATTCCATAGAAGTTTGCAAACAAAAGACGTGGTTGTGTGGGTGGATTGTGGGGGAGGGGGCATATCTACTATCGCATAAAGGCAGAAAAGCCCCGCCCCCGCCAAAAAAACCCGCCAAAAAACAAAAAAACAACTGAACTGATCATCCTAAAGAGATGGATATTAAATTGGATATCCACATTTCTCAAAGGTTTGTGCAGGGAATACTCAACTTCTACTACAAGACTGACAAGGAGGTCCAGAAAGACTCTGAACTGCAGAACTGGATTTCGGATATATTTGTTCATGGATTCCTTTCCCGAGCAGACACAGGTGAGCTTTAAAGAAGAGCCCAATCTTAATGATAAGAAATGTGCACATTTATGTACCGTTATATTAGTGGGTCCCAAACTGGGGGGCGGGGGTAAATGCAGTCATCCAGACCTCTTTATTTAATGCAGTTTATTCCCTCAAATTCTCAGGAATTCCGCAGAGTTTTACCACCGTGGCTGAGTTGGTCAAGTTCGTCACCATGGTGATCTTCACTTGCTCCGCACAGCACTCAGCTGTGAACAATGGACAGGTGAGACCTTTTAATTCACTGGGATTAGGGCTGCATAATTAATCGATGCATTCTCCGCTCTCCGCATATGAAATCAAGTGCTTCCTATACTTCACCTACTTGGTGACACTTGCTGGTGAAAGCAACATGGTGGCCCGCCGCTCCTAAACTTTCTGTCATTCTGTCTAAACAATCCACTAAAATCTATTTCGGAAAATATTTAAAGGAAGAAATAGGCGATGCCAATGCTGAATCTTAGAGCTACATCGCCTATAGTTTGACAGTTTGGTCCAAGTTTTGTGAGCCGGCCTCGTCGTGCTGGCCGGACCTCAGTTGCATAAAGGTCTAGTGAACTTCATGCAAATACAGACCAGCGAACACACCGCAACCCTTCTCCAAACACGCTCCCAGCATGCACTGCGCGACTGCTTCCCATTGGAAACGAATGGGAAGCGTCGAGACGGCCTCCGTCGACGCTTCTAGTGGAAATGCACGGCGAGGCTGTGCCTACAGTGATGCGTTGAGCTAAATGCAATAGGCTAGATGCTAGCATACTCACACTAACAAGATTTCTAGCAGGTATAATGTTTGCTAAGATCACAATGTCAGTTTATCATATTAGCTTGCAAACACTAATTAGCACAAAACACAAAGTACAGCTGAAGCTGATGGGAATGTCATTAGTTGTGAAGGTATTTGGAAAGTATTGGACAAATAAAGATTTTTGATCTGATGATGGTGCTGGATGAAAAGAGGATGGATAACCAAAGTAATCACAGTTCACCCGGAGATCATCATGAACGTCTGAACAAATGTAAAGATAATACAGCTGTCAAGACATTTCTCTGAAAACCATGAATGTTAACCTCGTGGTGATGCTAGAGGAAAATTCTGGGGATCAACAAAGTTTTTGGGATTCATCCACTGGTAAATGTGAATGTCTGTACTATTATTTGCTCCAATCCACATTTCATCCAATAGCTGTTGAAATATCTCAGCGCGACCGATCGGGACTGATATTAATTAGTCAACTGTCAATCATTGATCCATTGCAGTATGACTATGATGGCTGGATGCCCAACGCACCCAGCACCATGCAACTTCCTCCACCAACTAAGAAGGGGAAAACAAACATGGCCACCATGCTGAAGACATTGCCTAACAAGGGCACAACAGCTAACGCCATGGCCATCTTGTGGCTCCTCAGCCAGCAGTTCTCTGACTTCGTAAGTGTGCAAAACCTCATCAAAATGTTAATTGCACGAATCACATTTGTGTTCAAGTTGTGTAAAGTAGGCACCTACCGGCAAAAAGGATTTTGGGCAGTTTTGCTTGCATAACATGTCTTCCTTCACTCGTGGAAAGAAAACATTCAAAAATACACATTTAGGTGTTTATTTTACTACACTTTGTCTATTTACGTCCGTAGGTTTCTCCTAAATTGACCAAAAGTTAGCATTAGATAATGCCTCATCTGCATATTTAAACATAACATTTCACAAACCTTGCAATACAAAAAATATTTGTCTCAATGTAAGTAATCAACTGGGGGAATGTCATGATATCTAGTGTCCTGCAAAATGTATGGATTGTAAAAATCCATGTCTTTAAAGGCTGTTTTCTCAAAATGAGTTTTTTCTTAAACTCAGAAAAGCCCAAAATCTCCACGTCAGCAGCACTTACACACACCAAACTTTCCAGTTTCATTTCTATTTATATTCTGAAGGTTATTACAGAGGGCTTTCTTCATATATCATTCACAGCCTGATTTATAGAACATTTTATTACAAAAACTGTATTTGACTGAAGAAATCCTTAGTCGACTAACACCCAACGATTTTGGCGACTAATTGATTAGTTGATTTAATCGAAAGATCTGTAAAATTGAGTTTCTCCACAAAGAATCATGCAAAAGCACCATTTTAAATCTTGTATTTACCAGAGATATGCTCATAAGTTTCCTGGAAATAAGTCATTTAGCATGAAAAAAAACATAAAAAACGACTAATCGACTAAAGAAATCTTAGTCGACTAAGACCAAAACGACCGATTAGTGGATTAATCGACTAAGAGGCAGGCAGCCCTACTAAAAACATGGCAAAAATTGACTTTGTTTTCATGGCGGTTGACAGTGTCATAAAAAGAGATATCTGTCAAAACCTTTGACTTTAATATGTCAACAAAATGAAACAAGAATTCTGAACCTGGCTTTATCAAATGTTCACATTTCTGTTCTGGAAATGTATGCAAATGAGCACATAAGATAATGCCTCATTTGCATATTTAAACATAACATTTCAGAAAACTTGCAATACAAAAAAAATATTGTCTTAGTGTACATAATCACCTGTGTAAGTTTCATGGTGATATCTACAGTATTAAATGTAGTGTCTCCCTTTAGTCATTAGAGCAAAAAAATACCTTTAAAAAAAATCATACTACTATCATACTACTTTAAAAAAAAAAAAAAAACATATATCATTGATGTCATCAGGTGGCTTTGGGCCAGTACCCGGAGGAGCATTTCAGCGAGGACATTCCCCGCGAGATGATAAAGGTTTTGCAAGGAGACCTTCAGGCGTTAAGTGCAGACATCAAAATCAGAAACAAGAGTCTGGACGTCCCGTACACATTCCTGGATCCCTCCCTGATCGACAACAGCGTGGGCATCTGAATATCAGAAGGTGTGACCTCCTCAAGCTGTTGGCCAAATTCAGCTTCATATTAACAAAAATGGGAAAGGGAAAAACCGCATGTTCTGTTTTTAACCAACTGTACGTAAACTGCTGTGATTGTTGTGTGCTGATGATCTGTGATTTTTATTTTTAACAGCCTGATTGATTTAACTGTTCTGTTTTGAATCATAATCCACATCTTGAGTGTTCTTCGTAGTTTGTTAACGAATATACATGCAGTGGTGGAAGACATATTCAGATTTTTTTTTTACTTAAGTAAAAGTACTAATACTACACTGTAAAAAACGATTGAAACGATCAAAATCGTTCCGTCAATTAACTAAACTGATTAATCGGCTAATCATTAAAGCTGTACTTGTAGGCCTATATCTTATTGGGTTTTATTTAATTTATAAATAAACCATATTTTGTAAACACTTCATATGGTTTGTGTGCAAAAATCTTAATTTGTAAAGCAACTAAAGCTGTCAGATAAATGTAGTGAAGTAAAAAGTACAATACTGTAATGGAGTACAATTATAAAGTGGCATGAAAAGAAAAGACTCAAGTAAAGTCCAAGTACCTCAAAATTATTTTTTACTTAAGTACAGAACTTGAGTAAATGTACTTATTTACTTTCCACCACTGTATATACGGCATCTTATCAAAATGAATTACTGTGGGAAAATATATTTGCATTATGATTGTAACACTTTAGAAGTATGCCTTGTGACTTATTGTCATAATGGAGTATAAATAATTGTAGGGACCTGTGTTTTATGTACCTGTGTTAGAAAAACAGGCAATTGCTGTAAAGAAGTGAGTGAAATGTGTCTGTTTGATATCATGTGAAAAACAACTTATCACGCAGGACATAGTGCGCTTACTTTAGAAAAAAGGGAGTTCCTGTCCTGTTGCTTCACTGTTTGCATGAGGGCATTGTTTCTGTCCGTCCTTACACTTGTTTTTTCTCTATAGCATATAGAAAAACTGCATTCTCTTAGCCTCAGAGACAAACTGCACTTTCATCTCTGAGGTGTGTTTGCCCATGCTAAATAAAGAACTGATGCATAACATCTATATTGGGTGTTTTTCCTCTAAAAAAAAATAAGAATCTCCCTCACAATTGCACACGTTAATGCATTCGTACGGTATAAACACATGTATCTTTCACAAATAGGACAGTTTACACTTGTCTGCATGAACTTTGTGTGCTACAGAAAGGAAAACAAACTTTTTTTTTTAACAATAACAAAAAGAAATGCTCTGATGTGTGAATTAATTTTTCCTAAAATAGAAGAAGTTGTTTGCATGGTCCTGTTTAACTCGATCTAAAATAAAAAACCATCATAGCTAGAGCGTTCATTCTTTTCTTTTACAGCAGAAAGCTAAGGCTTCTGTCTTTCTCGCCATCACATTGAATGCTCCTGATGATGTCGCTTCATTACGTGAGGTGTAAAACTGCACACCAAATGATCAAACCGCCTTCTGCTCATAAAAATGGGCACACCTAAAAAACTAAGAAATGTAGACTACATAGTTCAAGTAACTTCTGGAATGTTAAGAAATATTTGTGGTGATGTTTCTACATTTTGGAGCAATATGTTTTGTGTTCATTTAGTAAAATTTGATGAAAAAACATATGACTTTTGTATTAAAAAAAAAAAAAAAGTATTTAGATTTATTTATTTATCCTTTATCCTATCCAGGAAGGTCCCATTGAGATACAATATCTCTTCTGCCAGGAGGTCCTATGATTCTATTTCAATAATTGTATTAATTATTATGGTTTATTGACTCATATAAGCTTTTAGCTGAGGTTGTACAGATTTTAGGCACATAAAGCATTTGAAGATACTCTCAGAAATGACATCACAATAAGCAAAAATACCAATGCAGGCACCATTTCTATTGCATAATAGTTCATATGGTTAAGTCCTTCAAAATAAAAGTCCTCTGCTACGTTTTTATTGGGAG
>JAOVVB010080445.1:0-13675 GCA_028570985.1 Heterobranchus longifilis
GCCCTGGGGAAGCATCTGGACTGACTGGGTAGCTGCAGAAAGGTCACATACATGCACACACATATACACACAGTGCAAAGCAAAGTTAAGCCTGACTGACCAATGACAGCTGCTGGCTCTCACACACACTACAGTTTTTTGTTTTTTTGCTATCACTGTGATACTGCATCCTGTTAAGAGTCTAACACCTAACTATCTAGACATAAGTTGGATCTTAATGCTCATCATCATTTGATTAATTTGTGATTTAACACTAGTGTGCTAACCAATTTTTTATTTGTGTATTGCGTTTAACAGTGGGCATCATCACGAAGACGCTTCACATAAATACAATATATGTTAAGGGTATAACGTTAAACCAAAAAAATACATTTTGTATATCCATCAGTTTATCCCTAATGAGTAGGCCGGAGGAAAAAGGTGGCAGGAAAAAGCTCCTCAAGATGACACGAGGAAGAAACCTTGAGAGGAACCAGACTTCCTCTCAGAAGTAACCCATGCTCATTAGGGTGATACCAGATAGTGTTTATAAATAAATCTCTAATAATACACTGTAATACAACTGTGTGCTATACAGTATGGTCGAAAAAGTGCAACTATTTAACAAGAAATTTTATTTTAACTCGTTGATGTGGCCAACTGTTCACTGATGGGCACAAAACATGGGCACAAAACCGTTTGTGGCAATTTCGGCTCTAAAGCTGTTGCAGTCATAGTAAGCCATCACAGCAAAACTGTGAGAACTCCAGCTGTATTGATCAGAACGGATCAATTTAATTAAACTTATTTATGGACTTACTTTTCTTTTTAAGCTTTAAACTTTGTTAAAATCTCTTTTTCTGGTCTCAGATTATTTTTTTTTTAAGCATTTATTTCTAGAAAGAAACTCAATTATCTACTAATAGAAAAAGAACCATTAAAGCTTAAAAATCTAGAAATAGTACTAGGGTCAAGGAAACTTGATTTGCTTGTCATTTTATGGAATGCCATTTGGAGAAAAAGAGAGAGAGAGAGAGAGAGAGAGAGAGAGAACTACACAATGGATAGATATTGTGTAATTACATAATAGATAAGGGCAATGTGTATTGTGTGCTTTGTACAGGCAGGGACTCTGCCAAGACTAGCAATGACAGCATAACTAAATGGGATATCAGAAGGAAAGACATAAAGAAGCCGACTCCACTGTTAACATCTACATCCCTTGCATTTATTATTATTTACTCATTCATGTTTTATACGAATTATAAACCCCTAGACAGGGTGCCAATCCATCGCAAACCGACTAAGAATGAGGAGAACATGCAACTACACACACACACACACGGCGGAAATCGAACCCTCGACCAGAGGTGCAAGGCCACAGTGTTAACCACTATGCCACCAATGCCGCCTTATTCGGTAATTTGTTTGTTTGTTTGTTTACTGTATTTACATTTTTTTTCGTTGCAGGTGTTGTAACATCATGGACCCAACTGTCTATCTTAACTAAAGAAATGCATATCAGACATGTCAAGATCTAGTGAAGGATACTTATAAAAAGTTACTTGCTTTATTACTTTACTTTATTAATAGTATATTAGTCTTCCCTACCAACTTTCAAAGACTTATTAGACATTGAGTAACTACAGTTCATTTTTTTTAACATGCAGATATATCTGAGTCAGTCAGCACATTACTATGACTGCTTTTCTTTGCCGGTGAGTCAGATAGGGGCCCGGAAACTGCCCCACTGAGATACTAATGATCTGTACATAAACTTGTCATAAACGCCACATCCACATGACAAAACAGCTCAAGACCAGTAGTAAAAATGTTTTCCCTGCAAGAAATGTGCAATGCCAAATACACAGAAGTTATACAATTTATCAAAGCATTGAATATGTCTTTTTTTTTTTTATTATTATTCCTAATAAGGATCATAAGGATCTTAAGGATCCTAACAAGGAACAGCTAGTACAATGTCATCTATGATAAAAAATAGTGTGTGGCTTTGCACGTACAGCACTGTAAACCAAATAACGATGCATCATCCTTGCCATCCTGTCACGCCATTTCATCTCAGGCTATGCTGAGTATGAGGGGAAGGTCAGTGTGATATTTAGGCCTGATGATGTACAAGACCACAGTACAATGTACCATGTCCTCCACAGTATGACACCCAGGAGCAGAGCCGTTAGAGAATATCACTCTACCACTCGAAGGTGAATAATGGTTAATGTAGAGACACACGCAAAAATCATCACCTTCGGTGAAATAAAGTAAGCAGTCTAGGAAAGTCTAATACAGAACACTGCACCCCTCGAGCAGCATGGATGACACATCAGTCACATTCAATTCCTAATTCCTTCTTCCTAGAGATGATGCTGTCAGGACCTGTAAATGTTAAAGAATTATTCAAATATAGAAAGACATTCTGTGGAAAATAACTTAAATCTATTATTCACTCGTGCTTGAAGACTTGCTTCACTTGTGTCTATTTTCTTTGGTGCACTCCATTAATCCCAGTTATGAAATGATGATAAAATGCAATGTAATAATGGCCTGAAAGGTTAATCCACCCTAATGCAAAGTGAACACCTATTAGACAGATCCTCTCTGATGTTGTTGCATTATTAAAATTATAATGGATGGATTTTGATGGAAAAAGAATGTCCTGGAAATTACTGGAAAACAGCTCCTATCCAACAGGCAAGAAAAACAGCAGATACTGTATACTTTAAAAGTTATAATAGATTATGATAACCTCATTAAAATATGTATGACTCACAAAATGTTTGTATATTAGTACCAATTATTTTGATTATTTTTTATTAATTTTTTTTTATTTTAAATAAATCATATTAAAAAGTTTTATTTATATTATATTTTTTTTGTACATTTTTTGCCATTGGTTTCCAGGGTACATTTACCTAAGCTGAGCTGTACCTACGAGGACAATAATACGGTAAACAGACTTGAGTATTCACTCCTGGCCTAAGTAGTTGTATTTGCACTTAAACTGTAGATATTAAAGGTAACATGCTGTACAAGCGGCAGAACAGTTCTTGTGCATATGGTGAAATCTAATCCTACCAGGACCAGGTCTAAATATAATAGTACCATCTAGTGTTTATCATTTCTGCAAAGCTGTCCGTTGTTAAAAGTGCTATACAAATAGAATTTAATTGAATTACATTGAAATTATGTCTCCAACAAAACCAGTACCAGCTGTACTTTTCTGATTATGCGTCTCAGAGGACAAACAATCCAGAAGGCCACCCAGAGGCCTCCATATGGCAACCAACTGCTCGACATGAGGAGCATTTCTTACCCCCAATATGTTTTGCCCTCCTTTGACTTTGAACCATGAACCGTGTTTTATGGCGGCCTTTAGATGTGGGTGTAATGTAGTACCCCTTGCTGTAGTGCTGTAACCGGGGTATAGGACTTCATACTCAGTAATGCACTGTAACTCTTCACAGCAAGCAGTAAACCAACTTACTTGTCTTGCTTTTACTTTTTCATTTGTCAAATTATTATTCTAATTTAAAATTAGAATTAACAAGAGTATCAACTATTCTTACTATTTTGGCCTTTGTCCGTTTTTCTCTAGACTCTCTGATCAGCAGTCCAACACCTTTGCCACCAGGATACCCCTGTCCCCAGAAACTAAATACCGGTAGTTATTTATATTACAGTGGTGCTGAATACTTAATTCAAATTGGTGGATGCTTCGCATAAAAAGATTTTTTGGGAGGATAAGTAAAGAGACATCTGTTTCAATCTGCAACACGGTGACGTAGTGGTTAGCACTGTGGCCTCATACCTCCAGGGTCTGGGTTCAATTCCAGCCTAGGGTTTGTGTGTATGTTCTGCCCGTGCTTGGTGGGTTTCCTCCAGGTAATCTGGTTTCCTCTCCCAGTCCAAAAACATGCAGATTGGGCTAATTGGCATTCACAAATTGCCTGTAGTGTGTGTTTGTGTGTATGAGCCCTGCAATAGATTGGCATCCTGTCCAGGATGTATCACGCCTTCTGCCCAAAGTATCCTGAGATACAGTAGGCTCCAGATCCCCCATCGAACAGAATAAGTGGATATGGAAGATGATTGTCATAAAAGGTTTTTTTGGTTTTTTTTGTATTGAAAAGGTGTGTTGATATGGGAAATATATTAATCCTGGGTTTATAATGCATTATACCACACTGTCACTGATCTTCTTTTTTTTTTAGAACCCAGACCACGGCTTAATAAATTCTGAGATCTGAAAGGCTTATATAAACCTTGTGTACATATTGATGTCTCATGTTAACAACTTGATATAAAGGATGTGCATGTGTGTGCTAGCACGCACGTGTGTGGTTGGGGGTTGGATTGAATGGAAACAGGGTCAGTAAGCGGAGGCTGGTTATCAGAGCAGAGAGACAGAAGGCAGTTTGCTGACGGCAGGGGAAGCAGTCACTCTCCCTCACTCTCAACTTTACCAAACACTGGCATCAAACCTAGTATCTCTTACACTCTGTCTGTCTCGTATTCATTTCATTTCTATCTCTAGCTCGTATGTTTAATATTTTCTTCTTTATAATATCATCCTTTTAAGCTTGATCCAATGGAGTCACGCCATCATGGGTATCATCGTGTCAATCCAAGGTGAGGATATTTTTATTATTTCTTAGTGTTTCGTAAGATTTGGTGTGTACAGTGTTCTCCTCTCAAGGGTGTGTGTCAGTCATGGCAGTGCATGCACTTTGATACAATCTCTTGCATAAGTACTGTATGTCAATTCTTTCATCATTTTCTTTTTTATTCCTCATTTGTTTTGCTTTCATGTCATATTGTAACTTTGTGTGTGTGTGTATGTGTTTTTACATATTTTTCTCCCTGTCTTATTGCATTGACATCTCTCCATGCTCCGTCTGCATCTGATGTCTATCTACTTGCTAAATTGTCACCCTTTCCACATTTCATGCCCAGCTTGAGTAATTGGTGCTTTCCATTTAGTTTATTTGACACTCATTCTTTAGAACTTTGGCCATATGGTGTGATTATTGTCTTTCTTTCTCCACACCGTCTTCTTTACCTGCACTAAACAAACAGACAGACTCTTCTTCTACTTGAAACAGTATCGCCACAGGTGCTTTAAGAAGTTTCTGCACTACTCAAGAGTTATATAAAGTGACAGGATGGACCTGAAGTTATTTTCTCCATTTGAGGTCCATTCCATCTGAAGACTATCCTCAGGATGTAAAAGCAAATATAACAGAATGAGAGGGAAGTGAGAGAGAAACACTATTTAGCAATGACCATGAGTCTATTAATAAACTGAAAGCTCATTGTCTATACCGCTTTATTCTGTGTACAGGGTCGCGACGGGCCTGGAGCCTTTCCCAGGAAACTTAAAGCATGAGGCGGGGTAGACCTTGGACGGGGTGCCAATCCAACACACACAGTTACACTCACGTGCTTATTCACACACTATGGGCAATATGGGAACGGCTGTTAGTCTAACCTGCATGTCTTTGGACTGTGAGAGGAGAGCCAGAGTACCCAGAGGAAACCAACTTAGCACGGGGAGAACATGGAAACTCCATGCACACAGGCCCGAGGTGGGAATTGAACCCAGACCCTGGTGGTGCAAGGCAATAGTGCTAATCACTAAGCTGCCATGCTGCCAAAACTGCAAGCTAGAATATATAATAAACTGAATCTAAAATTTTGAGTTTTTGTTTCATTTTTGCTTCACTGAAATATTCAACCTAGTTGAAACAAGTAGAAATAAACCTTTACCTCTATTAATTTGTGCTTTTTTTTTTTTCTTCTTTAATACCTCAGTCTTGCAATGCCATTCCTGGCCTGCAGGAATTCCTCCTGTCAGGAAGGTGAGCTTGGTCCGAGCAGTGTGACCTCAATGGGCCCGGCTCAGATTTTACTCCAGGAGCTTCTATGGCAATTCAAGCAAAGAGAGTATCCGGTTTTGGAGACAGAGCACCAACGTAGCTCCCATGGTGCTCTAGGATATCGCCGGGCTCTCACCTGGGACAGCTTGTTTGCCCTGATACCAGCGTCTGAGTGTAGACTGCTGGAAAGACTATGTGCCCGAATTTCACCATCACACACAGCTGCGGTACTCTTCAGGTATGTGTACAGAACCAGTCAAAAGTTTGGACACACCTTCTAAGTCCATGGTCATTCCTGAATTTTGTACACTGTAAAACAATGCTGAAGGCATCCAAAATATGCAATAATTTCCTTTGAATAGTTGATATTGAGATGTCTGCTACTTATGATCTGTAAAGCTCTAATCTGAGGTGCTGTTAATTGATCATTTTTGAGGCTGGTAACTTTAAATCTGCAGCAGAGGTAAGTTTTGGTCTTGCTTTCCTGGGATGGTCTTCATGAGAGACAGTCTCATCATGGTGCTTGATGGGTTTTGCAAATGCACTTGACAATACTGTTCCTGCAAGAATTATTCCAAGACAGCTGACCTTCATGTCTTAAAAAACAACTGACTGTTATTGTTGTTACTTAATTACCTAATGCCATTTGTGCTATTTCATAGTTTTAAAATCTGCAGTATTGTTTTAGAATGTAGAAAATAATTTACAAAAAAAAAAAAAGAAAACATTTGAAATGTTTTGACTGGTACTTTACATGTTGTTGTGTGCGCATATCTAAGCAACTGATTATGAATTAATATAATGTGCATTTTTTTTTATTAATTATTATTATCATTATCTCTTTTAAGGTTCCGTGAGATTTTGGCTCACAATTATGTCGTTCCCTGGCAGCTCGTTTGCATCTTCAAACAGGTGCTGAAGGACTTTCTGAGACGGCAGGAAGAGGTGGGCTACCGAAGGTCTTTCCCTCCAGCCCCACCAACGCTACTTCCTGTTTCTCCTCCTCCTGCAGATATCAACGCGCGTGACAGAAAGACTACAAAGTCTACATCTTCTCCGGAAGGGCAAGGAAATCATCGGGAGGAGATCCCAACCATATCCAGTTATGTGGACAGGCATTTACATGGCGCTTGTTCCTATTCTGTCCAAAGAGACTGTCTTCCCTACTGACGCTCCTTTCCCTATGACTAGTCTCAGGCCTACAGCAGTAAGCTGTGAATGCCAGAAATAGCTCATAGACACCCTAGTGAGCACAGTGTCCTTTCCATAGGCAAAAACCTTCCCCTGGACACAAACACCACAGCACTAGTGAGATCTCGGTTTGAGTATATGCTATATTAGAGAGTGTTATTTAATTGGTAAGGGAAAGTGCTTGGGCTAAGCTGGATGTTGACAAGAGCAAGGCTTATATATGTGATATTGTGAGCAAAAAACAAGTCCCTAAGATTAAACAGTGAGTTGGTTCTAATTTTATATAGTTAATGGAAATTCCAAAATGTATTGTGTCTCTGTACTAGCCAGTAAGATGTTTCAGCCATAACATCAATTTTATACAAAAATGCTTTTAACCTCATGAGTCTAATGAGCTCATAAGAAATGCACAGCTGCCGAGTGACTTACACAACCTTATCGTCCGTTTTTCACAGGTATTTTTTTTATTACAAAATGTAGATGAGCCCAAGGGGAGAAAGAAGCACAGCTCTCTGTATGCTTCAGTACATCTCTGCAAGCACTGCACACTCTCTGCACACACTTTCTCTCTCTCTCTCTCTCACACACACACACACACACACACACACACACACACAGGTGTGTGCATCAATAAGCATAATTAATGCAATGTTTTTCCCTTCACTGTGTAGAAGGTAGATGGACTATGCCATGCTGAGTGGGAGAAAAAGTATAAGCTACAGATCCAAAGGAAATGTCAAAAAGAGGAATTTTTTTTCCATGAAATGCCAGCTGAGTCGAACTCCTTAAAAAAAAAAAAAAAAGAACTGCAGCACTACTGCTATAGAAATTGCCTTCCTTCAAGGTTTTCCTTTATATAACTGTCCCGCTTTCATTGTAAAAAGGATCACAGGCTGAATATTGAAACACTGCAACCTACAGACAAATGTCTATATGTGTTTTGTCTTTGTAAATTTGTAATTTGTCATGTGAAAAATTTGACTGGGAATAATTTAAAAACATAATAAAATAAAATGGCAAATTACTTGTCACAATTTCACACTTTTGTCATAAATTATTACTTTCAAGTAGTGATTCTCAGCTCTGGACCTGCAGGACCTACACTGTACGTTTGACTGCTTTCTCAGCTCCCAGCAAACCTTGATTAATTGGCTTATTAAAAGTCTTCTTCTGAATTGAATTCAGTGTGGAGGCACGGTTAGGTTCGTGGTTATCTCCAGGGTTAAGGAGTCCTGCCTTGTGTCTGTAAGTGTGGTTTCCATGTTCTTCTGGTAAGTTTCCTCCAGGTTCTCTGGTTTCCAAATTGTGAGTGTGTGTGCTTGTGATGGATTGGCAGGGTGTACCCATCCTCACCCCGAGTCCTCTGTCATAGGCTCCAGGCCTCCTGTGAGATAGGAGGGATAGAGGATGAGTGAGTGATCAAGCAGGGAAAGCACTAAAATGTGCAGGACATGTGTTTGTCCAGGACTAGGGTTGTGGTCGAGAATCAGTCTCAGTAAGACTGCATAGTTAAAAAGACAAAAAATACAAATATCTGAATATGGTAAACTTTTTTTCGCGATATCTCACTAACTGTTCGGGGTATCTCGCGAAACTTGACTCTTCAGCGTTACCGATGTGATACAGCAGGTGGCAGTAATGCACCTAAAAGATGCCTACCAAGCTTAATCCGTGATTGGAAAGGTTAGCGTTACCAATCCAGCCTAGTGAGTGAGTAATATCTCACAAACAAAAATGCCATTATTCCCTCTCATTTTAGGTTTTTTTTTTTTTTTTTATTCCAATGTTTTTCCTTCCCGTGTCCATTTAGGGGCTCAGTAGGGACGGCAAATATATTTAAAAATTTCAATGTAGATCTACTGAACATATACTGTAGTTTACCGAATAAAGACTTATATTATGACGTGAGGCTGTACTAACAGACCGGAAGCATAGTTTGAACTTCCGCTCATCTGTGCGTCTTCTGTCGCGAGCTAGCATTGAGATTGGACAGTGACCTTCTCCGGGTGATTTGTAGCGAATACAGTTTAGAGGTGAGTGACAAGACGTAAGCTCTAAGACAGGGTAATAAAAAAGCTAAATGGATCGTAGACAATATATAGAGCGATTAAACTCTCATGTGTGGAATAAACATGATGTTTCTTAGGTTTTCGGTTAAGTCTAGGCCTTAGTCGTCTCACACACCGGGCGCGTGAACGTTAGTTAGAATTTTGTAAAAATTGAGATTAAGAAAACGATCCAAAAGCTATTTTAGTTAGATTAAATCTGCAGTTCATTTGAGTGCAGTCGCTAATGTTAGAATATTTGCAGACTAATCCTTGGTGTCAACCATATTTTTTTCCCCAACCGTATTCCACCTTCTACGCTATGATTCGCTAGGACCTTCCCGTGTCCCCAATTGTGATTGGGTAATAAGGCTGTCGGTCTGACTGACGGGAACTGGTAACCAATCGTGGCGCGCGAGGTTATTACGGGTGGGCAAAAAAAAACAAAAAAAAACGTCTTTCATGTGTTTGCGATAGACAACATTTTAAAAAAATTATTTATTACTTGAACAAATATTATTGAAAAAATATGTAGAACCTAGACAATTTCTAGTCTCCTAAAACAGATGTTTTATGTAGTTGGGGAAAAATGATTGGAAACTTGTGTTTGTCTTTAGATTGACCTGTTGTCAATCATTTTTATAGACACGCCCATTCACTTCTTCATAAGTCTCTATGAGGAGAAGTGGAGTGTTTATAGAGGTGTCTGATTTTAGGCTTTAAAGTGGTTCAATGTCAAAGTGGGGTTAACATTAGCATGCTAGCTATCAGGGATGGGAATCAGCAGTCATCACCCCATATGATATCATAATATCTTGGTGCCGATTTGATTTAATATTGGGATTCTGTAAATATCACAGTTTTATAAATATCCTGAATCTACATTTTTTTTTTCAAATTTGCTTAAAACATTAAGACCTTTAACCTCAAAAAAAGTAAAAACTCGAAAGTTTTATATCTCAGCTTTATTCAACAGCTTCACAATTAAACATGAACAATTATGTCTTTACTAGCTATGAGCGCCTGTATGTTTTGGGAAGGGAGCATTGTGTACATGGCAACAAGTCTTACTCACCTTTACTCATTTAATCGTTAGAGACCTATTTTTTACAACTCTTACCTAACGTCTCTTTAACAGCCAAGCACATATTTGACCGTACAAGGCCTGTGCTGTCGGTGTTGGATTATTTTATTTTGTATTATACATGGCTGCATTAAAATATACGCTCTACGAGTGCATCCAAGTTCTTTAGATTTTCTTTCCCTTCATGGTCTCTCCCTTCTCTCTTGATCACTAGATGGCCGGAGGTGTGTTTGGAACTTATTGGTCTAGACTTGGCCCGTACTACACAAGGGCGTACCAGGAGGTCTGGGTTGGCCTGGGAATCATGACTTACTTTTACTACAAACTTTCCTATGGAGGTAGGTTGTCTGCCTGCACTGGGGATGGAATGGACTGTTTTTTCATCTTATAATAATGTTTTTTTTTGTTTTTTTTTCCTGTAGGAAAGAAAGCAGTTAAGTCTAGTAAGTATCTATTCTCTCTATACATTAACTATCCATATATAGGCAATATATTTGTTGAATATAACATTGTGTCATCAAGATGTTGTTTTTCTCACCACAAACGGATGCAGGGGCTGATGTAGATGACTTAAATTAAAAACTTTAAATTGCAAAATTAAACTTAAGGTTTAGCTCCTTAACATGGGACATAGCGAACCATTAAGCCTAAGATTTTCTTATTTATGATTGCTAAACATTTTTTTATTTTTATTTCAATATTATTCATTCATTCATCTTCTCAGAACAGAAGCCTTACATTTTATTATGGCTCAATATAATCTTATAGCATTTAACGTTCTGAGGAACAGCACTTAAACCAGCCTGAAAGCAGGTTTAATCAGCTGTACTGAGCTTTTAAAGGTGTGGCTTTAAGACGATAAAAAGCGCTATAAGCAGGAAACATGAACAAAAACGTTATGGCTCACTTCACAATGGGACTCTCTGACAGCAAAATAGTAGTTTACATTTAAAATCTAAATCCAGTACTTTACTAAAATATCGAACTGTAGAATTGTAAAATAATTGCTTAATTTCAATGGCTCCATCAATATGAATGCATTCTATAAAGGACACCTCAAAATGCTAAATGATCAACATCAGTAGAATTTTGTAGTAATTGCTGTTTAAATTAAGATCATTAATAGGGTCAGGATGCTATTAGTGATATGGTTTGTGGTGTTCTGGTTAGAGAATACAAGTACAGCGGTGGCCAGAAGTATCGTTAATTTTTAAAAAAATAATAAGTCTAATCAGCAATCAATATTTAGCATGAAGTCCTTTTATTCTTCAAAATCTGGCTGGACATAGTCAAAACGGTGTCTGAAATACTCTAGTGTAACTTTCTCAATTCACGCCTGCTTGATCGCTTCCTGAACATCACATACAGAAATTTGCCACAGTTGTTCATAATTCACTTGGGCATTCACTAGTTTTATGCATTATTGTGTTTTGTACACGGGGAGAACTATGTTGTCTTAATACTTTTGGTGACCACTGTAAATAAAAAAATGTATATAAAGAGAATTTTTTTTATGTAAGTCAATTATTTATGACTAAGCTCTGGCCTGATGTATAATTCAGCCTACAGAATTGAATCTGAAAGACGGCACTTGCGTCCATTGTCTGATGCTGATTAATCTGTGTTGACATAATTCCAGCCTGAAGATGGCTGCTGTATGAAAACGAGCTAAATCTTATCATGATGTGGTTTCACATAAGCAAATATTAACAGTAGATGTTGAAGGTTTAGGAGGTTTTAACTTGTGTATTTATTACAGTGTTTAGTTCGTGTTTCATTACATTATCCATACAGCTGCTCTGCAAAACTACAGAAGGACTGTCTTTTAGCTAATTGAACATCTTCCAGCCAAACTACTACTACTTTGGCCTGACCTAAAATACACACAATACATAGGAGTTCAGTATGCCATACAGGAAAAGAAAAAAATATTAATTAACACTGCATTTATGATTCTTTAAACATTCTTAGTAACAGAAAGGCAAAAGAACCATGACAAATGTCCATGCATGTTTTATAAAATGTATCGCTAGTTGAAATCAGAAGTTCACAGATAATGCTGACACTGATGGCATCTCTAATGCTGAGGGAGTTCCCTGTGATTTTTTTTATTAATACTGGAAGCATATTGGAAGGATTTATATTTAATTTAAAAAGAAAAAAAAGGTTGCATTCTGGTTTAGGTCATGCTTGCTTTGACTTTGTTTCTTATCAAAAATTATGCTGGTGCTAAACATATAATTGACAATTATGAGAAATGGAGGAAGATGGACTAAACATTTTGGTACTAGGAAATCTTTTATTGTAATCTTCCTGCTTTTCTGCATTTTATCATCATGGGCATGGATCTATAGATTCTCTAGGTTCAGAGTGCAGAGATATTGCCTTAGTTCCTTGATTTATTAAAAAAAAATTTGTCTTTAATGGCTATACAAACCTGTCTTTGACCTTTTAGAGTCTGACCACTCACACTGACCGGACCACCACTCGATGTGATCATCCCCTTCTCCCACCGTGTAAATCTCTCCCAGAAGAGCTTCACTGATGCCAGAATGTTTATCTGTTTGTGGAATTAATAAATGCTCTGTTTGGATTATCTGTACAATCCTGTGTGGTCCTCTCAGTTTCTTGAGTACTAAATATCGTTAATGTTACACTGACAGTGACAAACTGTAAAAAGGCATTCATGTTTACAATGTTACATGTCTGTAGTGATTGGAGAGCACTTTGTGTGGCTTGTATGGCATGCTGTCCTACAAACTAGCCGAAAAAATTCAATAAGCCATATAACTACCTAATATTATCTTTACAAACTTGTACCGCACAGACCGTTTCACCAAATACTGTTTAACATAATGTTGACCAGGTAAGATTTACTCTCTAAGGACATCTAGAGTTAAAGAACACTGACTGAAGGCAATCATTTAAAAACTTCACTTAGTGAGAATGAGTGTGAAATATTACAATGATTAATGAGCATGTGAGGCTGTACAGGATACTCAATAAGTGAGATTTTACTAAATATGCTGCACCCTGATATGCACTCTACAGCCATTACACCTGGATTTGTTTCTTCAACAAACTGCTACCACAAAGTTAAAAGGACACAGTTAACCAGAATGTCTCTTGTCTTCACTAGAAGAACCCAAACCTGACCTCAAGATCTTGATTTGCCAAAGTGGAAGAGCTTTAAAAATAAATATTGTAAGGATTACATGTATATTCTTCCTGGTACTCCAGTTTTCCCCAAAGTGTCCAAAGAGGTGTTGTAGACAAATTGGTGTTTCCAAATTGACCATATTATCTTCTTTGGTGTGTGTCTGTGTGCTTGTCATCCAACCTTTGCCTGGGTTGAACTTTAGGCCACCTGGGACCATACACTGGATGAGCAGCACAAAAATATAAATATACTCAGCAAAAAAAGAAACATCCTCTGACTTTCAACTGTTTTTACTTTCAGTAAACTTAATGTGTAAATATTT
>JAOVVB010080454.1:0-13675 GCA_028570985.1 Heterobranchus longifilis
TTTGCATCATTATTCTCATTTTCACTGAAAAATTTATTAAAATGATCAAGGTGGGATTTTTTTGCAAGGGTCTGTACCAAACAAAGTATTTTTCTTAAGTCTGTAGAATATGACTTGTAGGTCAGGACATCTCTGCATCACCACAATACTTCACAATGGTATTTTCACACATATTTTGCCTTTAGCAAATATTGCGCCTCCTGTGATTTGGATATTACACAAGTCCATATTGGGATTTCGATAAAATTTTGATTAATTGTGCAGCCCGACCTCACAGTTATCTCGCACTTTATTAGAAACAATCTCTGGCACTTTAATGAGGCACTTTACTGTGTACCTATTCTGTATTTTATACCGCATTTTTTGGTACTTAATGTGTAGAATGTCTGTATTTATTGTTTTCTACGTACTGTTCTTGACGTTGTGTTTTGAATAATTGTGGATTGTATCGTTTGATGTTTCGGGACTACAGATGGAAATTAGCTTCTTGCTAAATCTGGTGCACCCATCTTTTAATTTAAATGATTGCTGTCCGTGCACACTGTCCTTTTATAAACTAAACTAAGCTTGTTGTGCTAACCTCAGCACCTGTTGCTAATGTCAGACAGATAAAAGTGTCGTCCGGGGCAGAACTTGCAATTGTGGACTTTAGTTCTGCATGAGGTTCTGAATGAATGAATGAATCTAATGAAAATGGATTCTATGGGTACCCACAAGTCTCCCTTTTACAGACATAGCCCACATACCCTCATGCAGTAGAAATGTCGTTTTCATTTTTGCCTATTCTAAAATGATGTATTGGAATATTTCGGCGTACTGGGGTGAATTACATAAATTGGGTATGGCTGGAAAGATGAGACTCTTGTGGATTCAATGAGCCCGATTGTATTCATGTGTGATGATGTTAGTCGCTATAGTAACCATTTCATAGTCGTGAGACATTTTTTAAACATGACCTCACTGTATAAAATTACCTTTTGTGACCTTTAGGATAATCACAGCCTCATGACTTTCCTCATGAAACTTTACAAACACAAACTACAGACCCAGGACATTCAGAGGATGTATAGCTTTCCTACATATATAACATTTTAATATAATAAGGGAGTTTCTGAGCAGTTTCCAGAAGGGCTCGTCATCCAATCACCAAAAAAATGCAACTCTTGCAGAAATCTCCAAATGTCAAAAGTTTTTGGAACTGGTTAAATGTTAATCTGTGTAACAAATTGCTGCAACAACTTATGAGACATAATAGAGCATGAGAATTACCGTCATAATGATTTAACAGGGTTCCTGCAGATCCTTAAAGAGTCTTAAAAGGCATTGCATTCATTAATCAAACAATGAGGCCTTAATTAATATTAAAATGTCTCTTTTTCAAAAGTCTTAAAAATGGTAAGACATAGGAAGGAGTTTAGGAATATTTTTTTTTGCATTGTAGAGTCTTTAAATAATTGGTAACATATTTTTTTACGAAATAATTTACCGAATGCCTCTCGCATTAACCAAAATTGGCTATATAACTAAGATTTCAAGGCAATGCATATGAGGCTTAGTGTTTTTTATGCAAAATGTTTTTGGGAATCGAGGCAGTGGAATCCCACATGCAGAGTGAGAAAAACAAAATCACCACCAAACGCCAGGTGTTTCTACCCTCGTCTCCGCCACGTTAAATATATAATATATATTATATTATGTTAAACATTTGGGCAAAATGTTCCCTATCCCAAAGTAATTGATGTCCGGTCATGTTTTTTTTTCTTCTATTTTGGTTATTGTAAAATAGGGATTAAATGTAATTTCATGGAGCATTAAAAAAGTTTTAAATGTAACGTGTGTTAGGCTGCAGGAGCCCCTGTTCATGATTATTTATTTTTATTTAAGGTTTTGAACTATTTTGGTTGCCGTTGAGATGTCACTTTAGATTGTGATCTTGTATATGATGCACATAATTAAAAAAAAAAAATTATATTCATTTTTTATTTAATTTTGATCTTGTGACATGTTGTCTCCTGTTTGTTTGATTTGAGTCTTTTTAATCGCAGTGTGGCGTTTCTGGTTATACAAAGGTCAAATAAATACATAAATTTCTTCTATTGGTCTTAAACTGAATTACCTTTAAGCTTACATTTGATAAAATTAAATTAGCATAGCTCTCACGTTAGCCAAACTTTAAATTCTCTACGTGAGGAACTAAAATTGGGATCAGTTGTCACAAGATGAAGTGTCTGATGTTTTATGGCTGTATATATAACATTTTATTCATTTAAACAAAACAAATAAAAACAAACACAACAAGACTAAGAATAAAACTCAACAGTAAGAGTAAAAGACAACAATAACAGGGTTCGTGTAAAGTCTTGAAAGTTTGGAAAATGCTTGATTTTAACGGTTATGTTTTCAAGGTTATGAATATGCTTGAACTGGAAAATATACTCCTTGAAAGTTAAATAAAAGTCAAATTATTATAAATGAAAAAACAAAAACAATCTAGTCTCCTGCTAAATGTTTGTATGTTTGACTTTGCTCATATTTCTGCAGTTTTTAATCACAAATAGAGCTGAAATTAGCAATCGATCAGTTAATTGAAAGAAATATAATTAGCTGTTTTTTTTCCTCTTTTGTCAGAGTAAACTGAATTATATCTTTGGCTTTTGAACTTTTGGTTGTACAAAACTAACAATTTTAATGTCATCAAGTTTTAGGAAATTGTGTGGGGCAGTTTTTAATTAAATTACATTTTATTTATCGTGTCATCATAAGAAAAGTTATCTCAGGACACTTTTCGTATAGAGCAGGTCGAGAACATGCTCAATGATTTTCACAGTCCCAACATTTTTACTATTTTCTAACATTTTATTGACCATATTGCATAGTTTTGTCACGCTGCGATCAATAAAGTTATCCATCCATCCATCGAGAAAATAATCATCAGATTAGTTATAAACGTGTGTGTCTGTGTTTGCAGATGATGCCTGAAATCCGAGTGGCTCTCTTCGGTGCCAACCCAAACCGCAAGTTTATGGACTAAAATATCTCTGCTGTATTCCAGAAAAACTCCCCTTTTTATTTTTTATTTTGTCACATGAAAGACGTCATTCCTCTTGTCTGTGAAACCAATCTCCGATGCAAAAGAGACATGCATTGTTGTTGTGTGATGTATTGCTGTATTTTTCTGTGCATTTAAGGGACATGATAGGTCGTTACAGATGTGCACAGTTGTTTACTCCGCTGCTCTCCTCAGTTTTACTCGCGATCAGTCGGGGACGGACGGGAGCTGCTGATTGGTTGGATGTTTTAACAGGTTGTCCTCTAAACTGGATCACGACAGACGCAGAATCCCTCACGGTTTCCCGTGTTTCATGAACCCCCCCACCCCCAACATTATAAGTTGCATGGGGCATTGTGTTGCTAATGGGTGTCTGCTCCAACCAATTACAGAGAAAATAAAAGGCATCCTCAAAACAAAACTGAAGACCTTACAGAGTTAATTTATTGATGTACGTTATTCTATCAGGAATTAAACGAGTGGGTGATGTATCATTCCAGTGGGTGCACTGTATGTATATGAAGTTTCCAGATTAAATTATACGTATGTGTGGCTGTTGTTTTTGTTCTTTTTTTTTGTTTGTTTGTTTGTTTGTGTCTCAAACTGAAGATGTTATATTGTGGAAATGTAAAACATAATAAAATATAAATCCTTAGTATCACTTCTCTGCTCTTTTTTGGATCAATGCTGTTTTTTGTTTTTTTTTGTTGCAATCATGCTTCATTCATTAGTTTATCACATGGTATTTGTCAGACAAAAATGCCCCAATTATGTGGTTGCTCCGGAGTATTTTGCTGACATGCACGACTGATAGTCTTTCCGGAGACGGCTGAGCGGAGACACGGGACACCAGAAGCTCCCTCTTACTTGTGAGTGTTTTCTGTTTTAAAGTCTCTAGATCTGCCTTTTTAATATGTTTCCATCTTTATTTACTTTCTGTTAATGATCTGAAAGTTGTTTGTGGATTTCCTCTTGCAAAGCACTCACGGTCAGGAAAGTAGTACATTAAGTACTGCTGTTAAGTACAGGTCTGATGTACTTCTACTTTACTTTTCCTTTTCTTTCCCTGCCACTTTATACTTCTACTCCACTACAACTATTTGACAGCTTTAGTTACTTTCACATTAAGATTTTTTGCATACAAAGAACCTGTAAAAATATTATTTTTAATATCTCTGTTTTTATGTGAATTAAACTTCCCAACAGTATATTTAAGTAGCAGCTGAAACAATTAGTCTACTGACAGATAATTAATTATTATTATTAATAATTAAAATCATTTTTCATGCTAAAATATTTTATTGTTCCAACTTCACAAATGTGAAGATTTGCTGCTTTTACTTTTAATTATTTTATTTGTAATAATTTAGAGTTTTGAGAACTTTTACATTTTTTCCTGATTATTACATACATATATTATATACTTATACAAACAGGGCTTTTCTACAGTTTTCAACTTTTCTATGGTTTTTACTGTTTACTTGCATGTGTTTTTTTTACTGTTATTTATTACATCTTACATTTTTACTTACACTCTTGTAATGCACTATCCCTTTGCTGCTGTAACTGCATATTTCCCTGCTGTGGGACTAATAAAGGATTATTTTTATCTTAAGTGGAGGATCTGAATACTTCCTCTGAATGAGCTCTGTCAGCATGCAAGCTGGCCAGCATGTTATCATAACAACTTTATCAAATTTATTTACCCACTAATATGCGGCAAAAACTACACCAACTCATCCGAGGTGACTTTAATGTCATTAGAGCGTGTCTCACACAGTATTTCTTTCTTTTACAGGTTTAAATACAGCAACCGTGCTCTTGTTTTGTGGAGGGAGCGTGGTCATGTTCTATAGCACCCTCCGGTGGCACGTACGGACATGGTGACCTCGATCTGCCAGGCTGTGGTCACGTATGTGCCCCTCCTGTGGTTTGTAAGAGTGGCTGATGGGATGCCTGATCCTGCACAGAGGGATCTGCTGATGCGTCAGGAGGCGTCCAGACAGACGGGAGGCGGAGTGGCGCTGACGGCGGCCGAGCAGAAGCTGGACGTTTACCTCCATCGACTGAAGGAGCAGGAGATGTCTGCTGCAGTGTTCCCTCCGGCTTTACACTTCTTCAAAGCAAAGCCTCTCATCCAGAAGAGTCCGATCTTCAAACTGCTGCAGGACATGCCTAAAGGTGATGTCACCAGGAGTTACAGGACACACCGGGCACAGATAGTGTTCTGTATCATATCTGTTGTGGCAGATATTCATCTCCAGAGGAACTAAATACTGAACCAACATGAGCACCTGTAAATGTCACCTAAAGAAATGCAAAATTACTACAAAGAGACAAAACTACTTCAGAGACACACGACTACAAAGATGCAAAACATTGCCAAGAGACGTATGACTACAAAGAGATGCACAGTGACTACAAAGACCAAATGACAAAAAAAGACATAAAAGAAAGCTACACAGAAGAACTGCAAAGCTACACAAAACTGCTAAAACGTTACAGAAAATGACTAGAGAGATACAAAATTACTACAAAGACTCAACAAGGACTACAAAAAGACACAAATTGGCTACAAAGAGACTAAATGACTGCAAAGACATGAAAAAAAGACTACAAAGAGACAAAAAGACACGCATAATGGCTACAAAGACACAATATAATGTACAAAGCTACATAAGACAACTACAGAGTTACACAACTACAGTGTTATGCAAAACGACTACAAAGAGATACAAAATTACATTTATCGTCTACAAAGACATGAAAAAAGACTATGAAGGGATGCAACATTACTAGCTACAAAGCTACACAAGACAACTTCAACATTACACAAAATGACTATACAAAGAGATGAAAACATGACTACAAAAACACACCAGTTGACTACAGAGACCCAAAACAACAAAGTTCCACAAAACGACTACAAAGACACAAAAAGAGACACAATACAACCACAACGACACACAAAATTACAAGAACAGATGCAAGACCTCTATAAATAATGTAGCCACGTCATCACAGCAGCCAATAAGTAACCAAGATGTTAATTTTCTGTCTAAGCTCTGCATCAGTCAGAGTTTGAGGTTGTGTCCTGCTGTGTTTGGTGACAGGTGCAGCGCTGCACATCCACACCTCCTCTCTGGTGGACGTGGAATGGCTGGTGAAGAACGTCACCTACAGACCTCACTGCTACATCTGCTTCACCTGGGACAACTCCGTCCGCTTCCTGTTCTCCGACCGGCAGCCGTTCCCACGATGGGACTGCTTCTACTGGCAGCTGCTGGAGACCCTGCGGGCGCGGATAGGAGACCCTGCAGGCCTCGATCACAGGTGGAGTAAGACTTCACACAAATCAAGTCCAGATGTAATGTGGAGAACTTAAAGGCCCTGCGAGGAGCGTTCAATTTGTGTTGATTTTTTATGGTATGTCTTCTTAATAATACGCCAACAGCAAATCTGTGTAGGAAGGCCGACATTATAATGTCACGTTATAGGGCTCCTAAGTTTGTAGTTCCAAGTTAGCGGATATGAGTTCGCATTTCTGCACCTCCGGTTCCCTCGTCTTGAAGTCAATGGGTTTTTTTTTAATGTGTTTTTGTTTAGACGTCTGAAATAAGGTCTGTGGTTAACACAAGATTCACAGATTTTAACGTTTTGTTCTACGACTTAAAATACGTCTTTAAATACCCCGCTGGTGCATTTTGAAGCTTTAACATGTGTTTAAATGTCGGTTGCTAACAAGTGTCTAAATGAGACTACAGAAGTTGTCGAGGACATTAAACGTCACCGTCAGTTTATAGTGGCGATGATGACGTGGGCCGCGAAATGCGACCGTTGGTGTAGTTCGTTTACAACCTAAGGTTAGCTTTTTACTTCTGCAGATTGCATTCACGCTTCTAAAATCATAAAAGTGGTGTTCATATGGAGAGATTATCTTGCAAGACAAAACGTGTAAGTATCATAAACTTTGAGTTTATTTTCTGCAATGATCCAAAACCCAGTTCAAAAATCTCATAGGCTTTTTGACGAGGGAATCCATGGCGACGCTAGCTTCCGGGTTGACCTACAAAAACACGTCAACCCTCCGGCTCCCTATTAGAAGACAGGCCTTTATTTCTAATTCTCTCTGTTTGATCGGACAATAACACTTTAGATGAGTAATCCAGAACAACAAGGTGTTGAAAATAGCATGATTACTGTTGAATTTGTTCAATTAAAAGCAATGGAAATACACATTATACTTAGTTACCATGCAAATATGACAAGCCACCGGAATTTATCCACCCTTGTTTTTTTTCGAGACCTGGCTAATATTTGACTCCCGGCCACTATTTGAGGAAATACGGTATATCTATTATCTTTAAAGTAATTTTGTTTTTCTCATTCTTGTTGTGTCAGTCATGAACAGTAAATGTCACTCCTTATATAATGGAACAAAACACCTGCATTATGGTTGCAACTGTTCACGATAAATAGATGCAGAAAGCATCTTGTGCTCCTCAAAGATCCAGTTTCTGAATCAGGTTTTCTTTTTCAGTGGTGGAATTTAACTATGTCCATTTACTTAAATGTATAATATCATATTCTACCTTTTATTATTAATATGTAACTTTTTTCTCAGTCTCCGTCGACAAGCCGGCCGAACAGTGTCAGAGAAATGCAGATTTTTGACGTGAAACTGCTTTATTCAGTGTTTTTACAGGTTTAAATCACCTGAGTCTGTTTTGTTTTGGAGAGGAGCAGACCTCTGCGGATGATTCGTCTCCCTGAACGATGAACACTGAAGGAATCTTAACCGAGAGAAACTGGCTGCAATGACAGCGATGAAGACAACAACTCCCATGATCCCACGTTACTTCACGACACGTCACCAAACTGCATCTTTTGTTGTTGTTTTGATTGAGAGACGGCAGAAAATTACATTTTGTCATTATGTTACTTGAATATTTCTTTTCCACTTCTTCCTTGTACCCCACTACATTTCAGAGAGAAATATTGTACTTTTTAAATATTTCTTTGACATCTGTTTTTATTAGTTGTTAGAAAAAAAGTTTTTTGTTTCATACAAAACATGATAAATTTGAATGTGATGCATTTCCAGATTAAACTAGGACTGTATAAGTAGACACAGTTGGCTCCACCACACATTAATGCATCAGCATAATTAATCTAATATTATAGGCTAACATATGTTAGTATAGTAATTTGATTCTCAAAGTGTCATGCATCAAAAGGCACCCGGCCTGCATGAGTTTACAAGACACTACAAACGTAACAAAGTAGAGCAATACCATAATGAGAGAGAACAAATGAAGGGTTCATTTGCAAAAAAAAAACAATGTATTTATTAATTTTCCTAAATCATGTTGTTTGTTTATGCTCAATCCAGGGGGATATCAATTCAACTCATGTTTGGTTGTTTTGATAAGATATCTCAAATATTTTGATTTTCATAAATCATGTTTATTTGTTTGTTTGCTTGTTTTTTTTTTAATGTCCACTCAAGGGAATATCAATCAAATTTGTGTTGGTTTATTCATTGTAGGAATGGCTTTTATCTGTTTGTTTTTTTCGCAAATGAACTCCATGAATGTCAAACAAAATCAAACAATGTCAAAGCTAATCTAAACACATCCCAGAGTATAACATTCACATGGGCCATTTTCTGCATTGATTAACCTACTTTTCCTTCAGTGTATTTAATTAATACTTAATACTTTGACTTGAATAACATTTTCAATGCAGGAACTTACTTTTAATTGAGTAGTTTTACAGCTTTACAACTACCACTGTTAGTTCTGTATGCTCCTGGTCACACAGCAAATATATCAACAAAAATAGTTTATCGTCGCCCTCTGGACATATTGTTTTAATTTCTCGCTGTAGTATCGTTTTTAACCGACTGTTTACTTTCCAAATATGTGAAAGTGCATGCAGGGAAATGTGAATCAGCTACAGGTGTCCGCCGCCGCCAGATGGCGCTGCTGTGCTCAGCACAACACGAGGAAACCACACAGCAGCTGTACTGCTGCCGGCCTTTATTACACATCCATGCTTCAGAGGGACATGTGAGTGAGTATGCATGTCTGTCGTTTAATTATATTCTGCAATATCGACTGGCATTAGTACATTTGTTATGCTTCTATATCAGGATTAAAGTTAGCTGTTGTCGTGGCCGAGTGGTTAAGGCGATGGACTAGAAATCCATTGGGGTCTCCCCGCGCAGGTTCGAATCCTGCCGACAACGATCGTTTTAACTTTTCATTTTTCACTCTGCAGTGTCGTGAACATCCACAAGGAGGCTGCAATATGTAGCATTACTCACAGAGTACTAGCTGTACAAACAACAGAATGTAGTATTATGTCCTCAGAAGTACTACAGTAACAGAAATGTCCCGGTGTTATTGTTTGTTTTTGTGATGTGTGCTTTTCACTCAAGATCTCAAACGTGACAGAAAGGAGGATAGGATAAATAAGGTGTATACTAACCTTATTTATCCTATACACTGTAGGATAAATGAGGTGGATCTACAAACTACAGCAGTGTCAACACTAGGATAAACCATTTGTAAACACAAAAACAATCACTACAAAGTGTACAAATACCACCGGCATTCCTCAAGATTTCGTGCTTTTGAAAACATTGCTATTAAAACACTAATAAGGGAAAATATCTTAGTTCATATATGAAGTTCTCAGGTTGTATGTGCTCAGGGTTAGCCATGGGTGATTCTGGCAGACTTACAAATGTTTCCAGCGTTATGTAATGGACCATACAGTACAGGCATGTTTATTTGTCTGAAGGGCAGATCCCTCGTCTGTTATTAACCCCAAACACTTCATAATGTCAACCCAACTTTGCCAAGTTTAACACAGAAAAATCAGGTAATGATGCATCCGCACACAGAAATACAAGTGTTTGTAAGGCAAAGCAAGTTTATTTCAGACGCAAAGGATATATACTGTACACATATGCATTCATACACAATAACAAACAGTAGATTTAAACGTGTTTAAAGAAGTATATGAACGTAACATCTTTAAATGACCTCGGGAAAAGCAGTGGCAAAGGTTTTAAGCCTGGATTTAAAAGAACAGAGGACAGATCTCAGGTGTTATTGAAGTTTATCTGCGGTGCACATAAACTTTGTATGCAGCAGCCTGTGTGTGTGATGAATGTGAAATAAACAGCACTACTTTCTCCTTCCTATTCTCACCTGAAATCCCCAATGGAGAATATCTAGCCCCACAGTCTTCCACCTTCATCTCCTAAATCACTAAATACCTCTCCTGTCTGTTGAGCTGCGCCTCTATCACTTTGCTCTACAGCGTCTGCAATGCCTTCGATTCATAAATCATCCCCATTATGTTCACGTGTCATAATACGAGCATCTCCGAATGAAGAATGGACTTCTTTTTTTTTTTTTACACGCGTGGCACAGCAGCGGTGATGAGTTAATGAAGCTGTTACAGAGATTCCACACAGACTGTCAAATCTTTTAGAATAAAAATCAGCCGTCCTCGGGATGAGCCCTGAGCTCCGTCAAATCTGTCATGACATTTTTTATTTCGCTGTTAGTATAAAAGTCCAAACTCTGCGTATATCACATGTTGCCAACTTCCACTAATGAGTGAAATGAAAGGTGGCTGTTAGTGTGAAACATTAGTAATATGATCAGCTGTGTGGGCGTTCTTCAGTCTCAACACACTTTATCATCATAACCCAAACTGAAACTATAAGACACTGAGAGCTCTGTTACACATGTATCACTTTGCACATAAAACCAAATCACCTTGTGTGTAAAGCCAGAGCTTACAGGTGGGACAGCGTGAGAATACATGCCTGTGCAGTAGCCTACAGCGATTTAACTAGTTACTGACGGTGAGTTTGAGTTTTGATATTTTATGGTGCTCTCTGGCTCAGCTGTCGGGGGGAAACAGTTCCCTCTGAGCCTCAAAAACACACCTGGTTAACGTAATTATAACTACGCACTCCGAATGATGCAGCCTTATTGGTTTTAATTCTAATCTCATGTAATTCATATGAAATTTTACTATTTGGAATTTGGTATTATGGTGTTCAAGTCCCTCAGGAGCCACAGCTGGTCGTGGACCCCGGCGTAGATTAACGCACAGGAGAGAACCTCATGTGTACATGCAGCAGGATTGGTTAGATTTTTTTTTTAGGTGGATGGAGGAAAGAACAATGAGGAGGCGATGTGCGTTTGCAACAGGGACCAGATTTGTTCTCTTGCCGCAGCAACAGCTAACCAGAGGTTGAGGTGTCTCTGGTAAAATAGTTAAAACAGTGCTTGGTTAAAGCCTTACTTCCTGTGCAGACAGGAAGTCCCTCCCCTTCGTGATCCCGTTCCCAAAGTCCCTTAACTACAAAATGGAAAACAACAACAACAACCTCTGAGTTATCAACCTACACGCTGAAAATGGCAAGATTTGAAGATTTGGATTGTGTAATAATGCAGGCCTGCTCTGTTCTTTCAGTGAATGATTGTAAAGATCTACAAAGAATATGTTTGTATACTTTTCGTGGAGGTGTTTTTTTCACTATCAATAGTCTGGCTACGTGAGACTACCCTTTTGCAGAAGCCTAATATAAGAAGAAAAAAATTCATTCAAGTCTTATTTCAACAGTCTAAAAAGACAAGTTGTTATAAATACAGTAACTGCTGATTGTGGCTTTCTGCTCACATCATTGCACAAGTAGAAATGTAACCATAACACAGTTTTCTAAATGAGGCAGCTGACCTTAGTTTCCTGGTATCATCCCACAGTTTCTCCCCTCTGCTTTCAAGCCCCAGCAGTGACTGATTTCAGCGGTTGGCCTCTCATCATCAGTGGATGAAGGGCTCCATGTGACTAACAGGAGGAGAGAAAGAGGCATTTCTTTCTTATCACAGTCACAATATTCAATCCTTGTTTAGGTTTTTGTACCAAGAATTCCTCTTCGGGTTTCAAAGCATTTCGCTGTAGTTTTCCTTTTAATATATTATGTTTTTTAATCAACTTTGAAAACCAAGAATGAGGCCAGCAGACAAAGGACACTTATGAGATTCTCTCCTTTTCAAGCACTCAATACATTGATATACTTTTATGTAGTACCTTTGTCCATACAGTAGTGAATATTATATTATTACATTTTCCATCATTCTACATTGCCTAAAACGGTTATGACATGGAAGGAAGATGAAGTCGCTCCAGCATTTTGTGTCAATGCTTGAATATTTCTGATATCTATCACTCCGCAACATTTATGTAGAAATCCGTGAGTCCAACTGCAAAGAGAGGAACCCCTTGTTTGTGATCTATCATATGCTGGCAGACTTGTGAGACAAGTCATCTGAGATGTTTAAGATACATATTTCCTGTAAGCCTCCCTGTGCCAAGTAGATAACACTTTGTAAAACATATTCCAGAAAAGGGTACCACTTGCAGGATGTTGAAATACACATACAGTGTTCCCATGCCAGTCATTTGGTAATGTTGAATGTCAAATGTCAAAGCCATTTTGCGAGATGTTGATGAGATTTTTCCTGAAACAAGCTGAGAGTAGAGACATAAACCCCCTTTAACTATCAGCTTAAAGACAATATTTATGGAGTTTAGAGTGGATTTTGCTGCCAGAAATACATATTTTTAAGCAATGTAAAAGCATGAAACTAGTACCCGTCAGTGCGATGTCACACACAGAACAATTAATGATACTTAGTGTCTAATTCCTCCTCATTAGGGTCTAAATGACAGTTGTAAACAACCGGAAACTTGCTTCTAAATCGTTCATTCATTATGCTGTTATTAGGTAATGACTCCCAAACAGCCTGTTTATTAAAGGAATACTTCACCCACAAAATGACCATTTGTAGATCATTTACTCACCGAGTGTGAATTCGTGAAGGAGACTTTGTTATTGTCGCGTGCCTCGGAACGGAGAATCAAAAAACAGAGAAAATTCTTGATGAATTGAATAGGCTGTCGCGTTTAACAACAGCAAAACTATATTAAAACATCCATTTACAAACTGTCACACAACTCGTGCAGCATAATCCAAGTCTCATGTATCCAGTCGTATGCTCAATACTCCTCAAACACATGCATTTTCACTAAAATCGTACTATTTAAAACACTTACACAAACAGTCTCATGCACGGATGAGAAGTGCGCCTGCACGAGATCTCGGATGAGTGGCAAAAGGAGGCAGGTGACAAAAAAAACCCAGTTTCTTCACAAATTCAATTTAACATTCGGTGAGCCTAATTGATATGCAAATGGTCTTTTTGCGGGTGAAGTATTCCTTTAACTTTTTATTGTTACCTTGATAGAATTAACTTTTGGTTGCTGAGGACTTTCACACTGCAAACCTGCAAAGACATGTGAAATATATTCACTTAAACATCTTTTTTTCTGCCCACGCATTTACATATACATTAAATAACAGCTATGTGCCTGAGTGAAATTAAACAATTTATTTAAGTGACAAACCTTTTCTAGTGACACTTCTCTGCCACCTGAGGACTCTAACACCAGAACGCATAGCTGTTTGTGTGTGTGTGTGTGTGTGTGTGTGTGTGTGTGTGTGTGTGTGTGTGTGTGTGTGTGTGTGTGTGTGTG
>JAOVVB010080465.1:0-13674 GCA_028570985.1 Heterobranchus longifilis
GCAGACAAAAGTTAAATAACATATTTTGTCAGTTTTAGGTACAATTTGGACACAATCTTTAATTTAAAAAGCAGAATTCTGTTCACAAAGAGTTCACAAAATGCTGATTAACAATAATATGTAAATGCTTATTGTAAAAAGTGAGATTTCTGTCTTTTTTGATTATAAAGCAGGTCTATATAACTGTGAAAGTATCAAAATGCTCAATCCACAGAGAAATGCACACAGCCCGTATTCAGACACTGTCCCTTTCAACGAGCTGTCAGGACTTCTGTAAAGTTGCGATGTCACAACTATACTATATATAGGTTAAAAAGTGTCGTTACAGTGTGTTCCCTGGCTGCAATGATGGTGCAGAGAACGCAGATGTGGAAGACCCACAAACACTGACCAATCAGAGCAGACTAGACCTTTTCGGGAGGGGGGCTTTAAAGAGACAGGCGCTAAAATGGAGCGTTTCAGACAGAGTATATTCAAACAGACAGTATGAGAAAAATAAAGTTTTTTATGTATGTTCTAGTAGAAACCCACAATACAAGTATGAACCTGAAAATGTCCCCTTTAATAATTGTCTGACCCAAGATAACTGTTATGTTTGAAAAACACTTTAAAAAGTATATTGTTAAGGCTAGAAGCAGGTGCATTCATTTAAATTTAAAGCCTTAAATTTAACACATGTTGGCTCTGCAAGTGTGTGTATAGTCTGCATCTCGTCCCTGGCTGCCCAGATGTTTCCAGCACTGCTTTGGCTTCCTTGGTAACAGATTTCCTACATGTATCGTCTTTTCTTATCCTCCTGAGGAACACGGCGTCCCTTTATTTATTTATTTATTTTTTTTTACTTCAACTGTTTCCTTATCTCGTGTGCACTCTCGGCCTGTCCACATTCGATGATTTTGGTTTCAGAGCCTGACTGAGCCTTTCCCTGCATGCTAACAACATTTATCTTTCTCTTTGTATGTCTCTGTTATCTCTGTCTTCTGTGGTTTTCTTTGATTTACACTCTCATTAGCTGCTGCTAGGATCTCTTTTGGATCACTCATTTTATGTTGCCGTTACACCGCATGTGCCTGGGCCGGCCTGGACCAACCAAATGTAAGAATATGAAAAACAAAATAGAAAAAAAAAAAAAAAACATGGACACGTAGTACCTCCTGACATCATGCATAACAGTGATTCTCAAAGTGGGGTCCGTGGCACTCATTCATTTTTCATCATCATGATCTAAAAATGTGTATTTATTTTCTTTTACAAAAGGCTTCATACTTCAACAAATAATATTTACATTGTTTGAATCATTAATAGTTCATAGATTATGTTGTAATCTAACAAATCTATCTGTAACTCTTAGCATCTGCAGATATGTTTAATACGTGTCTAATATCTTTCTAATACATTCCCCTTGTGTTTTTCACATAACTAGGGTTGCAATGGTATGAGCTTTCTTTTACGGTATAATAACCATCTCAGAAAAAAATCACAGTTTTACAGTATACAGCATTACGCAATTATTATCAGTTACAATGACCCTTAAAGGAATCAAAACACAAGTTTTTTTGGTTGAACAAATTATTTATTATAATTAAAACTTGAAACCATTTTTTTAATTGTCCCTTTTGAAAATAAATAACATGTTTTTTTCAATACCGTATAAGCAAATTTACAGTGATAATCGTCAATTTTCACAGTATACCGTGAAACCGGTACATCACTGCAGCCCTGCACATAACTAAGACAACAGAACAATAGAAGTGTAAAAAATAGGCTAATTATTCCAAGGGACATGCAGAGGGTCCCCAGTATACTCTCTATCTTGTAAGGGGCCCTTCCTCTGTTGTATAACATCACCTGATCAGACTTTCTTCATGTGTAATTAGCTAAGCAGGGAAAGAAATATATAATTAATATAAAGTATGTTGCTTTTACGCCCCCAAAATATTTCAAATTCTCCCGGACAAATGGACAAATGCCTATTAGGGTTTGAACAAAATTAGATATTGCGTGATATCTTGTTTTCATGTGTGTAGCGGCGCATCTATGCTCCATTTCTCACCTGTTAATACTTTTCATACTTTTCTCATGAGACGATATGCATGTAGTCAAGAGCAGGCACTTAGGCTTAACGCTGCAAAGTAAAATATCTCAATGAGGCACAAAGAGGGAAAGAGATGAAGGGCAAACGATTACAATGGCACGCTCAAAAAAAAAAAAAAAAAGAAATGCAATTTGCAACAGTCAAGCGGATATTAGTATTCAGTATCATCCGGGAAACAGGCTGTGAAAGAGATAGAAAGATAGAGAAACACAGGCAGAAAGAAAGAGAAAATGGTTTGAGCTATTTTCATCTATACCACCATAATTAAGGCTTATCACTTTAAACACATTTCCACCAAGATGTTTTATTCTCATACAGGTTGCTTCAAGTAATAGAAAGTAAAAATAGGGGGGGACACAAAAGTGAAAGTGCTAAAATCTAGTACATTATTAAGTTTCACCTACTGTAAGTTTTTGAATGATTGGTATTGTATTTCCCTCTCATTTTCACATGGTGTTCGATATTAAACCTCAACAGATTCCTGAATATTGAGGGCTATCAGGGATTTGTTTTTGTTATTGTGGATGGCGTCCAGTTTAATCCTCACACCTTGTAACTATACATCATCTGAAAGAAAGCAGATTGATCTGTTTACACCAACAGACGATCCCAATACTAACACAACAGTTGCTAGTAAAATTAGAAAAACAAATAAAATGGGCAAGAAAAAAAAAGATTTGTGCCTCTGAATCAATATCTAATATTTAGGTTCTGTACATATGCAGAAATACACGTCAACAAACACACAGGAAGCCAGGCTCCACAGCACAAACACTCGCACACACGTCCGTCAGCAGTGTTGTTATCGCCTGGATAGGTCAGACGGACAGGGTGTGCAGTGGTTGCCATGGTGACCTGGGTAAACACCAGAGCCATTGTATTTTGCCCCCACCGTCCTGGCTTAACCTCCCTATGTTGTTGGTTTAGTGCACGTACGCGCACACACACACTGAGTCCATACACACTCTCACACACACGTGCTTGTATCGCTTAGGTTAGCTAATCCTTCAACTTGTCATCATTACTTGAGCTTAGGTACCCACAATGACACACACAAATACACACTCTTACACACAGATGACCATATTGTGCCGGCAGTAGGCTAAATTATACATCAGTCTTTGTTAATCTTTAATTTATGACGTACACTCTAATGACCTGTGCTCATGAGCAGGACATCCTGTAATAATGTGTTATGTCACCAGAGAGCAAAGTGAGAATGAGTGTGTGTATGTGTAGTGTGTGTGTGTAGTGTACAGAAAATGTTAAAGAGACTGACTGAATAATGAATAGACTACAATTTGACTTGAGATGGGTCAAGAAAGACCCCATCAACTTTTGGAGCAGGTCCGAATCACGGAGCGGATACACAAATTATTTTTGACTTTTGTTAACATTGTGAGACAGGGCATGGGTCGTGGCTAGAAGGTAACCCTATTTGCCAGTCTCGCGAGACGGGTAAGCTCAGGCATTAATCTTGGATAGTTAAGATTGGTATGGTTACATATTAACCTCGAATGGTATGGTTAGGGTTAGGGTGGTCGGGAAATTAGTCTCGCAAGAGTTTTTGCCGGTTTTTGAAAATCTAGGTTTACCTTCTAGACACGACCTACAGGGCATGGCTTTGGTGGAGGTCTGCGATCTCCAAGTGCCCTCCTTATTAGCCTGTTTTTCAGCAATTCTAACTCTTAACTCTTTTAACTCTGCCCATCTGTTTGTTTTACCCTGTAGTTAAGCCCCCTGTCTTCTGCCCCCCCTCCCATTCACTCTTTTTTTTTTCTTTTCTCTGTCTTTCTCTCCTCCCAGTGTCTTTCTTCTTCTCTTGTAAAGCTGACTGAATGTGCAGTGGCATGCCAGAGTGTGAGTGACTCACCATGTGGGATTATGCTGCCACAGAGAGGACTGAATAAAAGAAAGCCCTTTTGATTTGCATTACTCAGCTTGCGCACACCTCATTTTACTATGAAGCCCTTTTATCACCAACTCTGGATTTGCTCATGGAAAAAATCAATCCCTTCTTCTGCCTTTCCTCAGCAAACCTGTTTCTGATTGTCTTTTTTTCCCAGTGCTTCTAGGCACAGCTATTGTATGACTTTTGTGAGGATACCTTGGCTATCACCCTTGACCTCATTATTACTCTCGACTTGGAAGGAATGTTTTTTCACCCAGGAATTTCATGTTCTGTTTCTGCAATTACTTTTAATCACTCTGGTTGTGGTTCTGGTTTGCTAGGTCTATGAAATAGGAGCAATTTTATTCCCAAGAACAAATTGTGTGTTTGAGTCTTCACTGTTGTTTTGCATCTCTGTGCATGTGGGAATACTTGCATTATGGGTGCATCCCAGTGACAATATCCATGGCTACATTCCCCTGTCTATTCTGGTTCTTGCTGGAAGAGTAACAGTAGAAAGGTGACTGGTGGCGGTGAGTCACAGAATAGGCTTGCGATTACACACACCCTCACTAACACACAATCTATGGAAAGAAAGAGTGTTGAAATGCGAGAAGCTCACAGTGGTCCTTGGCATCGTTCGTCTACTATTGGCACTTATAATGCGAAACACGGCGGCTATTCTGCATTGAGAATTAATTTTCTGTAACTTGTAGGCTAAAGTGAAGATAAGAATCACCGTGCAGGTACCTTGGTACCTTAGGGGCGTTGTAGCGCACTATGGACATGTTTACGCTGGATAAAAAGTATGTTTTTTTCCACATTTAGCTTCAGAAAGAGTTTCTCCAGCTGCTGAGGAAAGTGGTTTGTGGTAATATCAGCCAGGCTTGTACAGATCCCAGTAGCCGTGTGGCTTCCAGAGGGAGTTTGGGTGTACATTGATAGGCTGATGGGTGAGCTCAGCTGTGCCTTCACGGTTCGTTTCTTTTGCATCAGAGGAAAAAAACATGTTTGTGAGTCTTGCTTTCTCTGAACAGAGAGCTTCATTGACAAGACGGTTCAGATTAATCTCATGTTGAGTTCTGATACTAGAATTTCGCTTTGCAAAATAAATTGAATCAACATGGTTTCATTGCTTTTCTTATTATTTACCCTCTGTTATTTTTGCCAGAGTCTTGCACAGTGGAGTTTTTTTTTAAAGTTTATTCCCACAAATTAGACTCAGCAAAGATTAAAGAAAACTTTGCTCTTGTTCTTGTTTTTCTTTCTTTGGTCGTGTCTCAAAATGGATCAGACCAAAGGACTAGCACTCCTGCAGCCTGCAGCACAAACATTCAAACTTTTGATTTGCGTGGCTCATTTTTACGAAAAACACACAAACACAAGGGGGAATGAATGCATATTCTAAAGTCGCAAAAGTGAAGCAAAGAGATTTAGTACAACCCATCCGGTCGAGGCAAATGGCCACCCACTCGAGCTGCCGTGATTAGTCAATTGACACTATTACCGGTCAATCGTTAAATAAATTTTTCATGCAAAAATGGCAGAAAATACTGTTTTCAGCCTCTCAAATATGGAGATGTCCTGCTTTTCTCTGTTTTATACCATATTAAACAGAATATCTTTGTGTTTTTGACTGACAAAACAAGACATTTAAAGACATCACCTTGCACTTTGAGGAACTGGGATGGACATTTTTCACTATTTTCTGACATTTTATAGATATGATTAATTGTTTAATCAAAGGAAATAATTGGCAGATTAGGCTAATCGAAATAAAATATAAAATAAAATATAATATGGTCAGTTACAGCCCTACCGTCCATCCAGAGTCTGGTTCTGCTCCAGGTTTCTACCTACTTTTCCTTGCTGCCTCTGCTCATGGGGGGATGTTGGGTCTCTGTAAATTAAAGAGTATGATCTCGACCTGCTCTGTGAAAAGTGCCATGAGATAAGGTCTGTTGTGATTGACTTGACTTGACTCTATCTAAGCTTAGATCCACTGGTCTTTTCTTTGCTGGAGGAAGCACAGTTTGGGATAAAATATGCTGGTTGGATGGTCCTCTAACATGGCCGTCTGCCAGTAATATCTCAGTTTCTGTGTGGAATCTGAGATAGTCAATCTATCAAACACAGAAGAGCTATTAGAAAAAAAAACCACAACAATTTAACTGGCACTCAAGTATGTGCAGGAACCTGCTGCTAAGGTTTGAGAGGACAGATTAGCACTTTGCGCTGAAGGAACAGCATTGTTCTCAAACCTTTGTGTAAATATGTTTACTGGACCTTGTACTGTGTGGCATTAGTGATGGAAATAAAAAAAAAGGCCCTGTGCAGGAAACCACAGGCAGGGAGGGAGAAAAAATAGACTTCTAAAGATGGTGAGGGGGAGGCAGAGATACGAGGGAGCAAATTGACAGAATGGAAAGATTACATGGGGAGTGAAGGAAAGGTGCAGGGAGGTACACGGAGATGCAGCCTGCATTTTCTGATCTCTGGTTACTCTGGAGGGAAGCAGGAAAGGGAAGAGGGTTAGCCATTATAAAGTATGACACAAATATGTTTACTGAACCTTGAACATTCTGGCATTGGAGGGATGGAAACTATAGCCAGGGACTGACTGCAAACTAGAGTGCAGGGGGGAAAAAAAGTGTGCGTCAAGGTCTAAAAAAGTAAGCGACACAGACTGAAAGTGGTGGACATCGAAGAAAAGTGTCCTTGGGATTTACCATCAGGCTAGACTTTGCAGACAAGCATTTAAATCAATATTCCCTTAACCATCTAAGCCCATCAACAAATATTTACTGCTTATTCACTGGAGACAGTTCCAGAGGAGGCAAAACATATCCTTTTCTTCTTTTTCTTTTTTTTTGATGCATGAAAGGGCCATTTCCCATTTGCAGTAAATACAAAAGTCCCAGCAATTAAGCAACTAGGGATGCACGATATATATACCGGTACTGATAAATTATCGGCCAATAATGGGAAATTTATATTATGTATTATTCTGATAATTAAATTATAGCCAATAAATGATCAGTCGATAATACAGAGCCATATTGCTTTCATTGACTTAACAAGTGCAGCATCGACACACTCAGATACAGTCGGAGGCGTCATGCACCTTTAAAGTTGGTTTGCGATCTGCCAATGAACACGTATTGATTATACATTGACTTGTCTGATTTGACAGATTATGTCAAAGCATTTAATTTGAATTCTGAGGCAAAATGCTCCATAAAAGCCAAAATATGTTTGTGAAGTGTTTTGTTGTAAATAAATGAACATTTGAAGGTTCAGAACTGTTGTTTGTTTCTGTTGTGTTAACAATAATAGTGAGATTTGTTGAGGTCAGAGTTATTGAATATTAAATCATCCATGTATGTGAAGGTTATGCACTTCTTTTTAAAATACCAAAATGTGAAATTATTATCGGTTATCTTATCGGCATTGGCCATGAGAAGCAGGTAATTAGCGGGTAATTATCGGTAAGTATCGGTCCATATCGTGCATCCCTAATCAAGATATCGTGGCTGTTAGACTGCCATTTTAGTTGAAAACATTGAGGTATGTTTATATAGTTTTCTATTAAAGGAATCACCACCTGTAGGCCTAAAAGTTGGTCTTTTTTCAAGCTACCATATAAGCTGATGGGGTGAGTATTTGATACTATGTAAGATGCAGAATACAACATAATGTTTTGCATTTATAATCCTACTTGGCAGTTTCATTGGGGCATACTGTCCAAAGTCCTGTGTCCGTGTGAATAAAAAGAGCTGACCAGTGTACAGCTGGGTTGTACAGAGTGTGCTGAATGTAAAGAAGCTTAAGAAAGCATGAAGGGAGGGATGGACAGAGGAAGAAGAATGTAAGCAAGTGAGGGAGACAGGAGTGAGATTTGAATTTGCTGAGTGCGCTGTGTGAACTTGCAGTGCCGTAGTGGTGAATGTAACACTGTCCTGCTACATCATAAGACACTAGTCAAAATAGAGGTCATCTCTGCTCCCCTATAAAGATCTTGGTGTATGCTAGTAAGCCACTGAATATCTCTACTGCAGTTTTCTTCATCTGTTTTGTGACAGACATACATGCACCGCTTCACTGCATAATGGATTTCATCACCTCATTTTCAAGTGATCGATCTGCAGTAGGCTAATGTGCTGCATGTGCATTTTGCTCTTAAACTGCTGAAATATGTTTAAAACCAGGCCAAGGTGATTTAGATAAATGGGCCATGATACTTTTCCCACAGCATTTAAATTGTTAATGATGTGTTTTATTGAGTGGGATCAAACTTTTTAACCTTCAGCTGAGCTAGTGTGAGAAGTAATAGAAAATATAGCTAAGCGACTTAAGAACGAATTAGCTCACTAGACTAATATGGAAATATTTAGTACAAAGGGAGATGGATTTACTCATCTGTATAAGCTTATGTTTGCTTTGTCATGTATTTTAGAATACCTGCATCTTTAAAGATCATGATCCACAATGTATTTTGCAGTTTTTTGTGCATTTTCCATAATCTTTTTTTAAAAGTTTATCATCTTAAAAAACGTTTTAAAACTTGATAACATCACAGAAATCTGTCTCTTTAAGGTACAGACAGTATTATCACAGACAATACTGCAGCTGAATTGCTGTGCTAGAGAGTGATAGGTTTGATCATGTTACAAAGTGTCAGTTTGCACACAGACAGAAGAAGTAGTCAGGGTACAATAGCCGGCATGTGCCGATACGCTGAGTGAATGTGACTGAAATTGCAGCTTCTAAAGGGAGTTGACGTGCTTTGACGCAGCGTATCCCGATACCAACTGTGTGTGGGCTTACATAGACAACAATAGAGGCAGGTGTTTCTGTTTTCCTGACTCTTTTGTGTGATAGCGTCCCGTTTGCTGAAGCCAAAAGTCATCATCCTATTTGATTTACACAACTGTCACATCATCACCCTTATTATGTCACTAACAACAACACTGCTAATGACAATCTAAAATGTACATACAACACTGTTAATCAGTGTCTATAATTCACCAAACATGTTGTCACCATTGTTTAGACTTTGGCAGCCTCACATCACTTGTATGAGCCAAACATAACACCTTGTTCTCCTGATGAAAATTTGATTATATTGATTTTATGGTTTAAACAAACAGATGATCTGTTTGGCAGCGTCATGCTTACAGAGAGGCCAAGAACCAGAGGCGGAGAATGCCTTTTAGCAGAAGTACAGTTAATTTGTGCAGCCCAGTATCACACACAACTGTCAAAGAAACAATCTGTTATCTTCTTCAAAATTCTGCATTTGGTAGCCATGGAAACATGTAAGGGCATGTGTCCATATAGCGTTTTTTTTTCTCTGGCATACGATCATATTTCTGAGGTCCAGTTTCAGTTTCTACTAATGATACTCACAGCCAACGTTTCTGTGTGAGCTCTCTGTCACCACCAGAGAAGAAATGCAGTAAAGTGCTGCATGACTTGCTGTCAGTCTTTGGAATAAACTTTGTTTTGGTTTTCCTCTGCTGCTCCATATACTGCTGGTGATGTACAGTAGGATGACTGCAAAAAAATCTCCAAAACTCTATAAATGAGTTTCCTGTCTGTGCATGTGCATTTTGCGTACAAATCTTGCTTCATCTGAAGCATAACATATAATTTTAAATATTTAAATAACGAGCATCTGTACAATTTACAGTGCAATTAAAAAATAGAACAAATAGAAGCCAAATAATATATTGATTTCCCTTTAAATGCAACAGCACAAATACTCCAATTAGACAAACTATCTAAAAAAAAATGTTCATGGTATTTAGATAGACGATCTTCTGCAGTTTGAGGATATAATTAATCCAAAATTGTCCTTGGTTTGAACCTATTCAAATATCTATTTTTGGGCATGACAACGAGAGACATAGGCCTAACTATTTGTATATGTCTGTTTATTCAACATAAACGTGTCTTTTAAAAGATCTACATACCTACACATTACAAAATAAACATAAAATAATATAACTAGCCTATACCGTGAAACTTAGTGGCGATCCTTAAGATTTCAGTCCTGGTTGATTTATTTAATACTGCAGGTGTACTGAATACTGAGGGCAGCAAAGCAAATTGTTGTTGTTTTAATAAAGAAGCAAGGCAATAATTGGCCTTTTTCTAGCATTCTGTGAGCAACCATGATCTTATTTTCATGCTGAACACGGCGTCTGCAAAAGTGAAAATGAAAGTTAATTACCTTGTTGAGATGTTGGAGGTGTACCCATCTCCTGCAGATCTTTATCTAACAGCTCTCTGTTTCCGCACCTTCTTGTTCCATTACTCCCTGCAATATTTCAAACTGATCCACTGTCAAAAAATGCAGAAAATGTACTTGGTTTTGTTTTGCAGACGCAAGTTCGTGATCCGTGTCAAGCTCACTGACAAACACATTTCCTGTGACTATTCATAATAAAGGTCCACTCGTGTTTCGCCAGTTAAATGCTTTTAATGTGAAGGTGCAGCAGGAGGAAATGGTCGCTTTGCATTAGCAGTAACTTAACGTGCGAGGCAGACAATTTTCATAATCGAATATCCGTTTTCTTTTACAATTTGAATATATATTCAAATTTAGAATATTTTTCAACAGCCCTACTCTCCTCTGTCTACCTTGTGTGTTCCTGGTTTGTTTGTTGTAAAACTCCAAACCACAATCACTGAATATATATTAAAACAAACATTTAACATAAGATTAAGGTACCTTTACTGTGATTCACAAACCTCCTAACTCGTCATCGCTCACCCCACATTTTGCTCTTTGTGAAGCAGAACTTTGTTTGACATTGAGAGAGAAATCATGTTTCTGTGTAAATGAAAGCAGTGCGCTCTTACTGCTTTGTGATCACACTATTAGTCAACCCACGGAAAATGTCTCACTTGTACTTTCTGCAGGAACACGGCATTGAGCAGTTCAACAGGTGAAACAGGATGACGAAGTCTCCGAGATAGAAATACAAAAGAAACAAACACATTTTAACGCGCTATAAAATTATATTTTCTTTGACATGCTGCATGATCGCCGTTGACTGAAAAACTGATTCAATTTCACCATTTCAGGCTTGCTTTCAGCTTGACCATCACACTATTGAATGTAGTCAACAGCGTGTTTCTTCTGCCTTTTTTTCTCTCTCTTTTTCTTATTTTTATAGGTTAGCATATCTTTTTCTCTGTCGTTCTGATTTTCACGTTCTATGTTTTACTGTGTCTTTTTTTAAAACCATCATCGGACAGTTGCTGTGATCACGTATTGGGACTTTTAAAATTATAGATCAGTCAAAGTTTGACCCCAGCTTCAATAACATGCTATTTGAACAGGAAATGCATCTCACTAAATATGGAACAAAACCATTTTTATGGGCCTTTAATCTCCCTCTCTTACTGCAGAGGTGCTGTTAAAAGTGTTGATGTGTTTCTGACATGCAGCTCTATAACGAGAAGTGGCACCAGAGATAAGATAAGGGTATTTGTTTGTGTGACTTTGGCCTTAGTATCTCACAAACACATACACCACATAGTCTTTCACACTTTGTCACATTCACGGACCCTTTTTTTTGTCTGTCTGTCTGTGTGCATTAATAGTTGATGGAATAAGGAAACAGTGGTTGTGTGTGTGACCCAAATTAAAACACACACACACACACACACACACACACACACACACAATGCCTGTTGTAAATGTCCCCTGAGGATACAAATATCAGCAGCATCACCTCACACTCCATGACACTGTTCACGATAGAGAGGAAGTGTAGTTAATTTCTTCTTTATTTTTACAAGCTATTATTCCTTCCATTCAGTCCAACTCAAAGTTTATTGTATATGATTTTTTCTGCTACAGCATACTCTTTTAATTACATGGCCTGCACTCAGTAGGAAGAAATGTATATTTAACATTTGAATTGCTTCATGACGTCTCTCTGTCTGCACATATGGCGTAGCGGTCAAAATGCCATTGTTTCTCAGTCTACTTGGCTAGATATATAGAAATGCATGCAGCTAATGAAATCATTTCATTTTAAACATATTTGTATGTCCTTTTCCTGCTGCTTTTAAGAATGTTCCATAATGTCCCATAAATGTAGTGAATTTAGCTTCAGCTGTATATTGTGTTTAGTGCTAATTAGCGTTTATCTTAGCATGCTAACACGCTAAACTAAGATGGTGAATACATGAGGTCATTGTGAGCATGTTAGCATGCTGATGTTAGCATTTAGCTCAAAGCACCGCTATGCCTAAATGCAGCCTCACAGAGCTGCTTGCTTTAAACCAGTGTTTTCCAAAGTTAGGGTCGGGGCCCAAAATGTGTCGTGGACCTGTTTTTATTGGGTCGCCATTCAGCAGAGTGAAATGCATAACAATGCTGTGATATATGGTTTAAATTTCCTAATTAAAATAGAAGTGCATTCTTTTTTGATACGCTGGTCTATTCAGTGCGGGGCTTAACATTACACTCAGCAAATGTAATTATTGCTCTGATGAACGTTTATAATGAAATAAATGCATTTCATATACATTTTAAATTTGTGGTTTATGAATGTAGATATCACGGCAATTCATGATGTGTTTTTGTAAGTTTGGGTCCCGGGGAGACATCAAATTTTTCTTTTGGGTCTTGAGCTGAAAAAGTTTTAGACCCATCAAAGTCTGTGCCAGTATAGCTTCATTTTATTAAATAGAGAGAAAGTCTGTGTATGACACGCCCTGCTCACCACAGTACCACCACCAGACCATAGTATAATTATAAACAAATACACTTTTATACCATATCTACTTTACTGGCATCTACTGTTTACGGTGTGCACATCTTGGTTGAATTATAGGCTATAGACAATGTGTTGAGTTGATTTATGCTACAAAAGTGGTTAATGGATCTGTTCTCCAGCACAAGTGGAACTAAAACTTTACGTTTCCCCGAATTTCTGGGAAAAGTAAAGGAAACATAATATAATTTCCAACCCAATATCCCTCAGTTTTTTATGGAAAATGTGTTCTTGATTTTGAAAAAGGCTCATGTTAACAATTCCACTAGCGAGAGATAGAGGCGACCAGTTGTCTTTTGGAATATATATCTGACATGTAAATTGTAATAAAAAGCAAAAGGCAGGCACAGCCTGATTTGTGAAGTGATTACCTGCAACATGTTGTTAACAAACAATTTTAACATTGGCATGTTGTTGGTATTGTGATGACAAAATTGGCCTAAGAAATGACAATTTCTAGCTGTTTTCACAAACATGTTTCTTTTCATACCAATTTTCTTGTACAAAATGGACTCAAAATGATGATGGTGATAATGCTGTTGCTGATGTTGTTAATGCCTACTGCCAAACCTTTTAAGCTTGAGATGAAAATAACTAATTTTGTCATTATACCTCCTCCTGTCCCACCTCTCTCTCCCTGTCTCTCTCTGTGCCTTTCTAGATGCCAGGCCTTTTGTCCAGTCCTGTGTGTCTGACAGTCATCTGGTTTTTATCTTGGTCGCTGCGTCCCAGTCGTGCTCAGATTTGGACTGATGAAGGTAACACATGCACACACGTATGCATGCCCAAACCAAGCAGAAAGACATTTTCCCAAGGACACACACACACACACACACACAAACACACACACACACACACACACACACACACACACACACACACACACACACACA
>JAOVVB010080474.1:0-13674 GCA_028570985.1 Heterobranchus longifilis
CGCTGCCCTCTGTATGCCAGCCTGCCTTTGAAGTTCAGGTCAAGACCGATACAGCGCTGGATCACATACCGATAATGATTACTTGAGAATAAAAAAAGGTTTGCTGCATTGTAAAAGACAAATACAATCTATTTTTAACTGCTAGTTAACTTGCTAACGATAACTTTGCACAAGCAACTTGTGTTTTAAGCTCTTTTTTCTGCGGAGTTCGTGGCTCTCACGACCGCCTCACAACGGAGAGCACGTATATCGATGAGTACTGGCGGTTTAAATCGGCCGTCCTACACATGTGTGCCAGGCAGACACACAGCTGACAAAATCACAGCTAGATGTGGTGGAGACAGGCTCCGACATACGTTCCCCGGACAGCTTTACTGCAGCCACTTTCCATTAAAGTGGCTGCACGTGTCCACGACAACACACGCAACATCGTAGCTGCGTGCCCGGTAAATGACCGCAGCTGTCCGAACCTCCCGGACGGGTGAACTGGGACTCAGTTGCCCGTTTCTCGGTTAACGGTTAATGATCGGTTAACGAGGGTTGGCTATCGGTCAGAAAAAAAAAAATCTAAATTAGCATATCTAGTACCAACTATGATACTTTTTTTTTTTTTTTTTGCAACTACAGTTGGAATGCAAACTTGACAGAAACAGAAAATGTACTTTCAGGAGTGTTTCATTAATGTAGTTTAAGCAACAATAATATCTTTAATATTGAAGATATTGCTGCATCTATAAGAAGAGAAGCAATATAAACTCTCTTGTATAACTGTATGTTTATTAATTGGTCTAATGTCACAAATCACAAAGTTTTTATAAACAAAGAGTGCACAACTTTATTGGTAATCCCTGATATTATTCTGTTTTTTGCCAGCAGTACTTATTTTAAGATTCCCAACAAATGTTGTTCACAATCATTAAAACACAGAAAATATCGGCTGGTAATATCTGTATCGAAGCATTTTACTCGAGGCCGTCTTTGAAGTGCCGGCGGTGGGCAGAGAGAGAGATGCTTTAGTCAGATTCTCTGGAACGCTGGAACCCGACACACGCACACACACACACACACACACGGGATGGCATGTAGACAAACACATAGAACGATGCGCACACACACAGAGGGGTGTAGAGACACTGCAGCACACACTCCACTGCATGTGTAAATGTGCACTGACACACGGTCTTCCCTCAGAGTATTTTGTTTACATGAATATGAGTTGAGGAAAGCAGCTATTTGAGTCCAGGTTTAGACAGAAACACACCTGTATCTGAGCAGGAAGGTCCAGGGTGTCCGCAGGGTCACAGACTACAGACACCACATGACAACTCACGGTTTGTAAAACTGAGACAAACACATGAAGATATAAACACACAGACACACTGACAAGTGACTCAGCGCTCTGGATGCAAAGATGGAAAAATTATTATGTTGAGAGGAACGAGACAACAATGTGTCTTTTACAGAAACATCAACACACACACACACACACACACACACACACACACACACACACACATTTCATATTACACTGACGCAATTTCCTACAAACAAAAGCATCTTCTTTAACAAATGCCTCATTCATAATCATACAGGAACACAAGCACAACAATTGTGGTCACACACGCACGCACGCACGCACACGCACACACACGCACACACACGCACACACACACACACACACACACACACACACACACACACACACACACACAGAGCATAAAAACTCAGACAAAAGCAGTGCTTCACTGTCTGGGGAACTACGCAGGCTTGATTACTGTATAATGGCTCCACCAAACTAACCAGGCTAATTATATCTCACACAGCAGTCAATGGAAGCAAACAAGCATGTATAAAAATAAAGAAACACTAAAAATAAAGACTGGAAAATCATGTGTACTGAAGAAGACAAGATGTGAGTACAGTAGACCAAATACACACTCAAATGAATGGGAAGAAAGCAAGAGAGGATTAGAGAAATAAAAGAGCAAAGTCTTGTGCTTCACTCATGGACGGCTGGTTTTTATCGGTCTGTCATCATACTAACACACACATAAACACTCACACAAAAATACACAACTCCACACTGTGGAGGAAAACTACATGAGTCTTATGTTGAAGCAATCACAAGTTTTCCTCTACAATGAGCTGTATGTGTGATAAGGATGTCATGAGATTTAGATATCACGATTATTGTCGGAGGAAATATGGTTTGGATGATTATTAATTAGGGAATTTATTATTTGACACTATGGAAGGAAAAAGACACACGCATTATTAATTATGTTTGTTGTTTGCTTGTTTGTTTTTTGTATTTTTCACACAACATTTTTTTGGTCCTGCATATAAAACATGTAAGCCGAGCCTACTTTATATTGAAAATAGAGGGTTCTGCATAAAACTGGAGTTACATTCAGGTAACTATATATATCTGAAAGTAAACAGTAACACGGACTACTCCTGGCCTGGTTTAAGCTGTTTTGGTCCAGCTTAGTACATTAGCTAGTTACATTTTAGATTATCTCAAAGAAGTTGGAACATATTCAAAGTGTTGGACCCGTTTGCAGTCACTTTTAATGGCAAAACCAGTTAATCCCAACATCCCTAATGTGTAAATTTATGCCAAGTTTGTTTGAAAAACAAATCTTCAATTAAAGCTGCAAGCAGCGTTGAACGGGCCCTCGCAGCCTCGCAGCCTCGCAGCCTCGGGGTGAACACCAGTCGTGGTGTCGCCGCCGTACGCTGGCTGACTCTGCTCTGACGCTTCTGGACTATCAAATACAGTGTTGACTATCGGGCGGCAGAGAACACACACTACTTCATTTTGCTGTATATCATATGGAGACAACACCATCTAAATTTCATGCAAATCAGATGATGTTTGTTACATCAGGCTAACCCTAACCCTCCTGTTGCCAGTAGGTGGCGCTATGACTATGAGTCCATATTGGCACAAACTGTCGCTAAGATGTGCAATACTTCCTGTTTTGACTGCCACGTACAGGAAGTTGTTCCTCTATAACTTGGATTCTGAAAATTCTTTTGATAACTTTTTGTCATTCTATGTGCAAAGTTTCATACAGATCAAAAATCAGGAGGAGTTCAAGAAAGTAGCTTTTTCATATTTTGCAATATTGCGGAAAAGAATTATAGGCGGAAATGGCCGTGTCCTATTTCACAATATTCAGCTAACTTCAGGGAACGTGTGGATGTAAAGTTTTTGAATGTGCGATGTAGTATGTGCGAGCACTTTGTTGAAATGTCACACCTGAACACAAGACCCATAAAATATCACATTTTTCACCAGTTCTGACATGTGTGCCAATTTTTTTCAACTTTTCGTGCATTCTAAGCCCCTCAAAAATGCAGTTGCGCAAGTGGAATAATAATCTAGAAAAACAATAGGTTCCTCACACTTTCAGTATCAGGAGCTGTTGGCCCGGGCCATAATAAAGTAGTTTGATAGCTCGTCAGTAATATATCAAGTCAGTAAAAATGTGTTTTAGCAATGGAACTAGATTTAATCCAAAGGTTGGTGTTTTATGTCACAGTAATGCAGTATTGTTTTTACAAACGACTTACCTATAACGATGAGCGTGTAGTTGATGTTCACGCTGCCAAACCCGTTGGTAGCCTTACAGATGTACGTTCCTGCGTCTTCAGTCTCCACCTCTTTGATACGCAGCGCGTGCTGTAACACCCTGAACCGCGTCCAGCCGCTGTGGATGTTGCGGCCATCTTTGGTCCACATGATGAGCGGCGGGGGGTCGCCCTCCACGGGGCAGGGCAGCTTCATGGTGCGCCCCAGACGGATGCTCTGCCGGTGGGCCACCCGCTCCGACACCCTGGGTGGACCTTAAAGGTGGGAGAGAGAAAAGGAGACTTATTGAGATTACGAAACTCTATTAAACACTGTGATGTTTTCACTCTCTCGTCAGACTACACAAAGATTTATCACTTTATTACAGTGTCCTATCTGTGATGCAAGAAAAATATTAGTTTCTTCATAAAAGTCATAATGTTTTGAGAAAAAAGTTGCGATGTTAAGAGAAAAAGTCACAATTTTATGAGAAAAAATGTCGTAATGTTTCGAGAATAAAATTGTAATGTTAAGAGAAAAAAAGCACTTTTTTTTTTAGAAAAAAGTCATAATGTTTTGAGAAAAGAGTTGTGATGTTAAGAGGAAAAAAAGCACATTTTTTTGAGAAAAAATCACAATGTTTAGAGAAAAAAGGCGCGATGTTAAGAGAAAAAGTCACAATTTTATGAGAAAAAAGTCGTAATGTTTCGAGCATAAAGTTGTAATGTTAAGAGAAAAAAAATCACAATTTTATAAGAAAAAAATCTGAATGTTTTGAGAAAAAAAACCCTCACAAATTTATGAGAAAAACATTGTAATGTTTAGAGAAAAAAATGATAATGTTTAGAGAAAAAAGTCACAACAAAGCAAAATGTAAGGTAAAGTGATTCCAGTGTGTTTGCTGTTTTCAGAGTTTTAAGCACATTTGATTGATAGATTATCGGAATAATATCGTGAATCGCAATTATTTTGACCAGGACAATCGTGACATGAAACCTTCATATCGTCCCCATGCCTATAAGTAACAGAGGAAATATCCTTTCACCTTTAAGACGTTTATAATGGCTTAGCTAAAAGATTGACATTTTAACACAGACAACAATCGAGCCCCCGGGGAGCAAACACAAAGCCGAGCTAATATCAACAGAGATGTCGTGTCGAGACATAAAATCAGGCGTGACCTTGACCGCTCAGTAGCCGGTCTACTGTGAAACTGCACACTAAAAAAACAGAGGGAGGTGATTGACTGGGAAAGGTGGGAGGAAAGTGTGGGGAGAAGTGGGGGTGAGGGAGAGAACAAATAGGGGAGAGGAGGAGGAGGAGGAGAAACAGAGGAAGTAAGGAAGATAAGAAGAGAAGGAAGGAGGACATTAAGGGAATGAGTGAGAATGGAATTTAAGGGAGTAAGTCTGAGAAGAGAAAGGGAATGAAATATGGCCGATGAGGAGAGTAGTACAAAGAAAGACAAACAGGAAGATAGAGGGATGGAAGCAGGAGGAGGTGTAGGAGTCGTTCTGTGCATCTCTTCTCATTACTCCTTCTGGCTTAAAACAATACCCTCCAAATATAGCACTAAAAACACGCAACAGGCCACCATGCAGCGAACAAAGTGTCCTAACAGACTACAAAAGGCAATTGTATGGAAAACCAGCAGAAAACAACCCAGGGCATGCCCTGTAGTTTAAGAAAGATTTAAAGGAAGGACAAAGGGTGGTTTGATTTCAACAATGCGCCTGATAGAGGCTTATCTAGAAGAATACATATGGTCTGATAAAGATAAGAAACATATCACCTCAATTATAAACATCTGAGGTGTGTTTTATTTATTGCTCCTTTTCTTATCACCGGGAATTAACACAATCTGATACCTTTAATTTGTCCTTGTGGAAACAGTTGTAGACTTGCAGTATTTTGTTGTTTTAGTCAGCTTTTGGTAAAAGAAGGGAAAAGAGAAGAACAGTTGGTCATAGTGAGACGATATGAAAATTCATGTCACGATTATCCTGGCCAAAATAATTTACATTCCCGATATTATCCACCCGCTTCGAATGTTATCACTCGATTGAATGGCCCTGATCATTCTATATCAGTCCCATATATATCTAGGACAGCAGAGGCCCTCTCTCCACACTAGAAGATCCAGAAGGCTCGTATCAGCGTATTGAAGGGGGATGATACCAGCCCCATTCAATGCAGGCTGGTTTCGGTTTCACTTCTGTGAGTTTCACCGGTGCGTTGAGAATAAAACACCCGTATTTCAGTGACTTTCTTTTAGGGTTACGCACTGAAAAGTCCTTAAGGTTAGAAAAAAAATGGCCAGCTGTAAAACAAGGGTCTTGATTTATTCCTCCAACGTGCGGCTGTAGATGTCGGAGATTAATAAGGTGTAGTAGAGTCGTATACATGAAACTGATTATAAAAAAGGAGAACAGTTACAGTAGTCTTCTAGCATTTGCTGTCACAACGTGCTGTTTTAACAGGAGAGCAGGAGGTGGACACAATGATGGATGGGTGGAGGTGAAATGTGTGAAAAAGACATTAGTCACACTGAGGTATTCACGGGAGCCTCTCCTCCTCTCTGCTCCTCGGACGGGGAATGTGTTCGTTCAGCTGTATGGCTTTCTCATCAGGGGCCCGACAGCTTACTCCTCCTTTTTCCTACTCTACCTACATTTCTTTCTCTTTTCTCTTTCCTTTTTACATACTGTATATCTCCCTCTATAATTCAACTTTTCTTACTTTAACCTCTGTGTCTTTTTTCTCTTGCCTATTCATCCCACTTTCCCTCTCTTTTCTACATATTCCTTCCTTTCTCTATATATACCGTGTCCATTTAATGTTGCTATTTTTCCTTTCTCTGTATTTATTTCTTTTTCTCTTTTCTTCCTCCAACAGATTGAAATCTCATTCCCCTGAACTCTCACTACTCCCCTGCTACCTCTCTTTCTTGCCCTTAACCCCTCGCTTCCCATGACTACCTCCTCTCTTTTTTCGCTGCCATCACTCTTTTCCTCTCTCTATTTTCCTCTCTTACTTCCTGCTCTCTCTTTTCTCTTTCATCACACTCATTCACACCATCCTCTTCGTTCAATGCTCTTCTTTCTCTCCTGTGTGATTTAGTGGTCTCCTGCTCTTTTCGGATCTGCACGCACACGCACACGCACACGCACACGCACACGCACACGCACACACACACACACACATAACCTCTGCAGTTTCTTCCCCAGAGGATCACAGGAGCAGGACCTCAAAATGAACCTCTCAACTTTCTGCAGTTAACCTCTCTCTACATCTACCTCCCCCTTTTCTTCCTCTCCTCCCCCTCTCCCCCGATGAAGGGAACACAGACCAGCAGCCTCCTTTCTTCCCTTCCTTCCCCTCATCACCGTGGTCCTCCTCCTCCTCCTCCTCCTCTTCCACGGTCCATGACCGAAGTAAAGTCTTTTTAAATCTGTCTCTAGGGGTGAAACTGAAGCGAGTAAAAAATCTATTCTTCTCTTTCACGAGACACAGGGTCAGTGTGTGTGTGTGTGTGTGTGTGTGTGTGTGTGTGTGTGTGTTGTGTGCTACTGAATGTTGTGCTACACATACTTAAATCTTTATCTCTTTGTGCTTGTGCATCTTTGTCTGTTTATATACTGTTTAGGAAGCCTGCGTCTTTGTGTTTGAGTGTCTGCATGTGTGTGTGGGGGAGAAAAGAAAATTGCAGGCCTTTAAAACGTCGGTCTGTTTAGTCCATTTGGGGGCTTTATGGTGCTCCCTTGTCTGCGACTGGCTCCCCACACGACAATCTAAAGCACCTTGAAGATTGTTTGTCGGCCTCCAGACACACACAAACACACACACACACACCATGCACACCCTCCCTCTCTTTCTTTCTTGTGTAGGTAGGTTAGGCGTGCACGTCTGGTATTCTGTAGCCTAATGACAGGAAAACACAGCCTTCCAGCTCAGCGCTGCACATCCTCTGCATGGATGGTAGCTGAAGGCCAAATAAAGCAGAGAAGAAAGCAGCTCATACATTCTGTTCTTTTACTGGTTACTCCCAAAACAACTGCAAATGCACTGCTTAAATTTCCATTAGAGGAAAAGTTTGACATTTGGGGAAATATGCTTATTCCTGAGAGTTAGATCACAGGATTGATACCATCATCATATCGTCGCTGTTGGGCAGAAAACGTTACTTTTCAGGAAATGAAAAAAGGCTAATTTGAAAACATTTTATTGAGCTACTTCCTTCAGACAGTCAGTCTTTTTAATACTTTTTACTGGTTAAATATTTGTAAAGCCCATGGACAGACTTTAATAGGTGACCTATAGCATTGATTTATGGAGAAAAAACAAAACAAAAAAAAGACAAAACATGGAGATACGAGGTAGCTGTCTGTTCAATATGAAGTTGAAGTTTTGGAATTACAGTTCCTATAATTTTGGTGGCGTTGGGCGATATAAACAGGAAGTGTAATGTTAGTTACGCTGTGGGCTACAACTTGAGCCCGTTTTATTTTTAAGCCTACGTTTGTTTCTTTTAGTTACTATTAGCGGTTCCTGTTTGCGATGTAACCACGCATGTACAAACAAAAGGCGTTTTCAGACTGGAGCAACGTTTTCATAGTTCTAAGAACATCGTTTTAAGAACCTCCTTTTTCTTGTGTCCACACTGTAAGAGCTAGGAACGATAGTAGTTTTTACATTTCTACTATTTCAGAGTAGGTACTCTCCCAGCGTGAGAGGAACCGTGAGTGACGTAAGTGTACGTCGGTCGAACACAGCCAATGCAGCACCGGCAACCGCCGTGACTCTTAGAGTCACCAGGTCCGAAAACACCTAAATATCTCTGGACTACTTTGATACTGAAGAAAACTAGATGATTCTCAGGCAAGTTCTGGAGTTATAAAGAGCATCTTTTTTTGTAAGATTTCTAAGCAGATTAATTGACATCACAGATAATGATCTGGAAAGTAAGTAATTATCTACAAATATGTGTACTATATGATTTGACTGAGTTACAACTCCAAGAAGTAGTAACATTTTTGACTCAAATTCACCTCACGCAGTAACTTTCCCTCACATTTTTCTGGCTCTGTCTCATCTAGATTCACACACACATCAATTATGATGCTAGTCGTCACACTCAAGTGCCGACAGTCTGTTTTTCTTGCTTTGGCCAACAAGTACTACTAGTACACCTTTGCATTTTCACACGCCAACATTAGCAGATGTAACACAGTAGAGTTTAGCATAAACTCAGTTGGAGCATGTTTTCTTTGGTTCTCTGTTCTACATACGTCTTTGAAATTCAAAGATCATTGCCAGCTAATGTCTGAGCACAGTGCTGTTTGTTTAAATCAGACTCACTAATGCTTTTCACAGACATTTCCACCAGGGACATTTTCTAAGATGAAAAATAATCAATGCCATAACTGGCTGACAAAGTAGGATTTGTTACGTATTTTACATTAGAAGGAAAACCATAAACGCCTTTTGTGTAGGGGAGGAAAGAAAATAGTTTTAACATCCAAATACTTTGTCACTTTTCTAAGTGCTGAAAAAAGACCTGGTAATTTAGTCAATTTTTGTGTTGCCTATTTTGGCAGTGTGTGACAGCCGGGACTGCGCTTTATGTTTTGGTTTTGGATCGAGAGTTCGCTTTTTAATGCGTTAACGTTCCACCGGTCTTAGAGTCAGATGGGTCTGCAGAGTCCAGCACAACGTTGTTGTTGGCAGAGAAGTGAGACTGGAGCGAGAGGGGAGAGCCGAGGAATGCTTTTGATGGAGAGCACTTAACAGCGGGATACAGCATTGATGTACTGCGCAAGGTAGAGGTGTGTATGTATGTATGTGTGTGTGTGTGTGTATGCATGCTGAGCTATGAAAAATTGGTCATCATTACTATCGGATCAGTCATAAAATAACTTTCTCTTATACTTTTAAATAAGCTCAGAGTTGATCAAATAGGTACAAGGTTTATCCTTCCGCAATGTGCTTCAATGAGAGTTTGTGTGTGCACAACTCAAATTACCCAAACACCCGTAAGTCGGTTATTTACGCAACACTTTCGGTGAAATCCTGTAATCCCCTGCTGTTATGTCTTTGCATCTGAATTCTCTTTACAAGCCTGAATTCTGTTATCACGTCAGTCCTCTCTGAATTGATTATGACGAGTGGGATTGTTTGTTACTTGCTGAACCAAGTTGATGTGTAATTCCTTTTCAGCAGGATGCTTACTGTCACGATTTGACTTTCGATTTTAAGGTCATGGTCCAATTTAATTTTAATTTTTTTTTTTACACCATTGCCACTTGATAGCAGAAGGGTACTTTACAAGTAGTTTCTCTGAGTTGCACCTGACCGCACCATGAGTTTACAAGGTGCACATGAATGCTGTCAGCTACCACACGCTTTATCGTTCTTTGTGTGTTAACATAACTCACAGCGAAGGCAAAATGTTGCCACACCGGTAGTCTGGCTTACATGGTGAACAGTGCCTGGATAAAGCCTTACTTCCTGTCTGTACAGGAAGTCCGTGTTCCCGTTCTCAAAGTCCCTTCACTACAGGAAACCGCAACAGCCTCTGAGCTATCAACCTACACGCTGAAAATTACAAGTTTTGAAGATCTGGATCGTGCAATAAGGCAGGCCGGCTCTGTTCTTTCAGTGTAAAGATCTACAAAGAATATGTTTACATTTTTACATTACATTTTCGTGTAGGTGTTCCACCGAAACAGCTTCCCTCCCGACGCTGTTTTGCAGAGGTACTGGGGCGTGGTGCCGTCCAGGACGATTGTGATTGGTTTAAAGAAATGCAAATAGGCCAGGGAGTTTTTCCCCTATCTAGGAATGAGAGCGCAGTGAATCTACACCTTTCTCCAGCAGCGCTGTGGAGATAGGTCTGGCAACATGAGACTACCACACTCCAGCAGTGGCCATGCTGTCTCAAAACGTGCAGCTGCAGGCTACTGGTAAGCTAACATTACAGCTGCAGGCTGCTACGCTTTAGCATGCTCACAACCGCTGTGTCGTCTATGATGTGTTGCTGTTTTTTTCTTGCGCAAGTAGATGGGGTGGACAGAAAAACAAATACCGGGAGAATAGTCAATCCTGCTTCTGATTTCGATGATCGAAATTGAAAGCTGATTTCGATCCATCCACAAAATCGTGACACCCCTGATGTTTACACTGGCAGGTTTAACCCATCAAAAAGTGTCTGACATGTCTCTTCTCTTCTTGTAGTTCACTTACACACACTCTAAAACTTCCAGGCCTTTCTTTGGCCTGAGGCAACAGGCAGACTGATGGGTACACATTAAGTTGTCTCATCAGACACACAAACACTTTCTCTCATTCTGACCCAGTCACTTCCACCACAACAATAGGTCAACTGCTGCTTATTACACCAGGCCTGAGGCTGGGGAGGATATACTGACATCTCTCTCTCTCACACACACACACACACACACACACACACACACACACACACACACACACACACACACACACACTTATACACACACACTTATACACATAAAACCTAAGGCTTACACTTGTCTCACACACGCACACAAAAGAAAAACACACAGCGGCTAGAAAAACTTTGAGGAATCTGCTGAGTGGTTGGTACGGTAACCTGATCCACTGAGCGACTCACACCATCGGCTTTCTGGGAGCACACACACATGCACACACACAAAAGGTGTAAAACCTTCCTTTTTCATTTGTCTTAATTAGATATTTTATGGCCTGATAATAATCCCCTACCTTTCCTAGTAATCTTTTTTTTTTCTTCTCATGCTCTTACGTTCTTTCTCCTTTGACTCTCTCCATCTTTAACCCTCTTCATCTCTTTCTCACTTTGCTCCTTTCTTTTCTTCTGGCTGCTGCACCTGTCTGCTTTTCACTGGTAACTTTCCACAATTGGGAATAAGAATAAAAATAAATAACCTACCAAACAAGTTTCTGTGTTAGTAAAACTGTGAGAACACATAACTTCAAAGATTTCCCTAAATCTCATTTAGAAATAACACCTCATACACACATGCAGACAGTGCCAAAAATGGAGCTAAAATTACCATATAGTCACGCTCTTCCTTACAAAAACAAAGACCAGTGTTTAAATTTCAAGTTAATGTTCAGAAACCAGCGGGGTAAGGTGCAAAATCTACCACAGACCTTTTCCTGTTGGGTTTATACTCGGCAAGAGCAATAAATTTGCTCAGTTTAAGCCCTAAAAACCTAAAAAAAAGCAATGAATCATTTTAATGACACACCCTACCCAAATGAATACAGGAGAGAAGATTTATGAAGACGATTCATTTCACTAACTGAGAGAAAAGGAAATTCTGGGAACAATTGAAACAAATCAACTTTGAAATCTTGATATTTTTTCCCCTGCAGTTGTAAAAATAAGACAACATTTGCTATTAAAACATCATCTACCGAGACTTGTTGCTATACACTTTGCATAATTTATCGCAGCAGCTACAACCTACAGCTAGCTTGTGGCTAACACCCCCATTTATTTGAATTAAGTGTTAATATGTCACTCCGGATACCGGTGTTCGTGTCCAATTTGAAACTAAAAGTTAACGTTATTTTAAGTTAACCTGTAAATTAACTTCCGTATTGTATGTAGATAACGTCATGTCCTACATCATGTCCTACATCATGTCCTAAATCATGTCCTACATCATGTCCTACATCATGTCCTACATCACATAACTGCATCCAGTAGTGGACCAAGACCAAGGCTCATTCATACAGAAACATTGTTTTCACAATGCTTAAATGTGAATGTTTTTAGTTTCAAAAGTCAAATTCATGAAAAATGTCAACCTGTGAAACCTGCAGTCCAAGTTCTCAAAATAAACACTGCGGTGATTTCATCTCATAAAGGCGAGACGGAGGATACTCGAACATGGGAAAAGTGGGAACGAGGCTTTTGAGGAAACCGAGAACATAAAGTTCTGCAAACCACCAAAAACCTGAGGGCGGTTTGAACCTAGAACATTCTTTTAAAGCTTATAAAGGGCTTTACAGAAACCACATCATGCAGTGTATGCACTTGTGTGAGTGTGTGTGTGTAATAACACCCTGGGCCCATTATATAAATGCAGATTAAGGGAAGTGAAGAAAGTACAGTAAGGGAAGAAAAGGAGGGAAAAATAATGTGTGAAAGCTATAAAGACGCACACACACCTATGCAGAGAGTAAAGCGATGATGTCAGAAAGGGACAAAGAGGAATTAATCCTCACAAACAACTACCTGCTAACATTTGAGGATTTACAGGTAAACTGCAGACTGAACAAGAAACTGACATTTTAATGAGTACCTTGGATAAAAACAGTAACAGAATGTACTTTACGTTCTATAACCTTGTTAAGTGTACATACTGTGAGACACACAAAAAAAAAAAAAAAAAAGAAGAATGACAACTGGAGACATCGTCAACGGTCCATTAACAACTCGCAGTCATGACATGTTGAAAACTGATCTGGTAGTTGCTCACAAACGAAGACACAAAATTATGTTTTCTCTGTTACGCCTGTCTTTCACGGATGGAGACGAAAGGTAAATTAGATTTTACACAGTTTGACAGTGAGCATATTAAAACGCCACACCTGTCTCCTGTGATGACAGAGTGTCTCCAAAACATCCATGTGACCTGATGAGGTTTGTTTTACAGTACGGAACAAGTTATTTATACACTTTTTGTATCTCAGCTCTCTGAAGCATATGCTATATATAGAACTAAAGAGAGGACTGCCTGATTACTTCCTACTTTATAACAAGAGGGAATCGTTTTTTGCAAACCTTTAGTGCCACTTTGATCAGATGATAAATGATGATTGGCAAAACAGAGATTAGAGCATCCAGGGTAATTTAGACCATCACCTTATAGCTCGTTAACCAAAGGGACAAAAAGGAGGGAAAGAAAGTGAAAGAAAAAGAAAAAGTGAGCAGGAAAAAGACTGAATAAACGGCGTAAACAGGCCAGCTTAGGACTGAAAGTAGGTCAAAGGCCACACGTACTATTCCAGTTCAGTGTGTGTGTGTGTGTGTGTGTGTGTGTGTGCGTGCGTAGGCTGGGGACTGGGTT
>JAOVVB010080485.1:0-28094 GCA_028570985.1 Heterobranchus longifilis
AAAGTCTAAAAAAAGAAACAAATATAAATTCTTTTTATTAAGTTCAGGATCCCCCCCCCCCCCCTTCAATTTGTTTCTTGGGTCTGGATTCATCAGCTTCAAAGTTTTGGCATCTCAGCCGACCACTTGGAGAACAGACTCATCTCTGCATGTTGTCATTTTGGAGTCTGCTGCCCAACTCTTGTGTTTTTAGAGAAATTATTATTGTATCTGAAAGCCTGTGCAGTGTATATTTTCTCTCTGGCTCCGAAACTTTGCTGTTCTGTCTGGATCTCGAGCCTCTCTTCTGCTCTCTGCTCCCGTTTGTTTTCTCCCGGCTCGCTTCAGTTCCTTGCGTCATGGGCCGGTGATGCTTTTACATGGGACACACACACGCACACACACACACACCTTTCCTCTTTCTTCTTAACTCCTCTCTTGATTCTCAAGAGTGTGTTTGTTGTCATTAACCTTCCAAACAGGAGGACATGATCCTCTTTAAAAAATGATGGTCTGAACCTCTCTGTGTGGAACTTTTTATAGTCACTTATTTAGCTGCATTTTATACCTTGTTATTCCAAATTGGCGGTTTGGTGAAACACTGAAATACACTGTCAAAATTTTAATACCTCACCCGTAAAATATCCCCCACCACCACCTGTATCATTGCCAAATGCGTTTCTGCAAACGTGTGGATCTATTACATGAATGTGTTCATACGTGGAGGTTTTTAGGGGAGACCGGGGACAACGGTAACAATTTTTGGTTTTGATGTTATAACTCAAAAAACGTCGAAACACAAGAAGTCAGATGTTATCTGCGCCCATGTGCAGGGGTGATTGTAACAGCATATGGGGGCAATTGTAACAACACATGTACAGTAATACCTTCACAGAAATACCAAGGACCACAATAATCTCCCCAAAAATATAGAGAGTTAAAACAATTTAATATCCACTGAACAATGGATTCCAATTTAATTAAAACAGTATAATGAATCATACAAATAGAAAACACTTTGCCAAGTATGAGACATCAGTTTGTTCTCTGGCTCGCAGGGAGGGATCACCACGGGGCACGTGCACGAGTTTCGTGGTTCTGTCTCGTTTCTGATTGGTGCAATTTGAGATGGTACAATTGTCCCCGGTTTCCCCTACTTCTTTGTTCATGTCTGTGTATCTGTATCTGCTGCGGTCTGTCTGTCATAGCTTGGGAATCGGGGGTCAGCACATGCTTTCAATCAGCCAACCTCTGGCTCTGCCAGACGACTGTACACTGCTCCCCCCTCCTCTCTTTCTCCCTCAGTCCTCCCTCCCTTCTCTCTAACACTTTCTCTCTCTGCTGCAGGGTGAGCGGCTCACTGGCTCCACGCAGTGGTAGAGATGGAGCTCATACAAGCCACAGAACTTACTCCAGTAAGTATTGTAATGTTTATGTACAATTTGTACTTTTACTTTACTTGATTGTTTCGATTTCACGCTACTCGATACTTCCACTCCACGATAATTCAGGTTGAAGTATTGTACTTTTACTCCACAACATTTCTTTGACAGGTGTTGTAACTACAGTAGTTACAAGAGGTACTTGTTAAAAATGAAACAAGTGATTCCCAACTTGTTTGGCTTGTAACCCTTTACAAAAAAAGCAATGTCTGGTTGAGGCTCCTTGACACTTTTCAGATGTCTCTGAGTTGTTACTTCCAGCAAAGACTGCCCCCCCCCCTCGTCTAAACTTCTCACATGGTTTCATTTAAAGAACCGTTTGGGGCTCAAAGAGGTCAAACTCTCCAATATTTCACATAAAAAGCAAAAATTAGAGACTATTCCCAAAAAAATAAATTCAGATTTGTGTCCAGGACTCCAGAGTTTTTCTTCTACCCAATTAATCATCTCATGACCCCTCAGATTTATGTTGTGACCCTTTGGAGGAGGCCTGACCCTCCAGGCTGGGATCCACTATACCTAACTAATATATGAAGTAGGTAAAAGTAGCTACTGCATCAGTATTAACAGTCTAATAACTTTATATGATAAAATGTCAGTCACAGGGGCCATTTTTCAGCAGAATGAGTTAGTAATTTTAAATACATGTAACTGATAATATGTATATAGGCCTATATGTAAGTGGGGTTTTAAATACAGGACTTTTACCTGTAATGGAGTAAAACTGAATAAATAGTAGCATTGATAGTTTTACTTAAAGGGAATATATTATGTTTATTTTCAGGTTGTATTTTGGGTTTCTACTAGAACGTGTGTACATGCTTTAATGTTCAAAAAACACATTACTTTTCTCATGCGGTCTGTCTGAATACCTGTTTTCACCATCTGTCTGAAACGCTCCGGCTTCTTTGTTTCTTTGTTTCTTTGTTTCTCTCTCTCCCTTCTTTCTTTCTTTCTTTCTTTCTTTCTTTCTTTCTTTCTTTCTTTCTTTCTTTCTTTCTGTTGGATCACTTCCATGCCCTGGAAATGTATTTGCGGTTGTTATTTTTCATCTTGGAAAAAAGTTGCAAGTGAACAGAACAGTTTGTGCTTTTAAAATTAAATTAATGGAAAATCACCTTCCAATGCAATAAGGTAAAAAAAAAAAAAAAATTGTTCTGGCATTTCTGTAAAGTGATCCATTTGTAATAATCCTTTATATTCTACAATATTACAAATTTCATCTTTAACCAATTTGACTTGCTCTACTTTTTCTACTTTAATCCTTTCCTGCCACTTCCAGCCACGTCTCTCACCCTGGATTTCCCCCCCCTCTGTTGCCGTGTCTCTCTGCAGGTGAGAATAAGTGACAGTTGGAGTGACAGGCTCATTAGGGCTTCATTACACGGCTGCTTGGACAGGAGGAGGGGAGAGGCCCAGGAGATGAGCTATAAAGCAGGACTGGCTGGTCTGGACGACCCCGGCAGGCCCGCAGCTTCGTGTTCACTGACGGCCTCTGGGATGGAAAGCACACCTGGGCCAGGTGAGCTTTGCCATGCAGAAGGGCACCGGGTGCACGTCTAGCGAGGAGAAAGCGGGGGCGGATTCCTCGCATTCAGCCCAGGAGGTAACCCGGAGGCACTGCTTTACACGCAGTGCACAAACAAACATGCACATATCCACACATACACACTGTCTGCCAAGGACATCACAGCAAGTTTAGACTTTTCAACAGGTCTAATGAACTGAAAGAAAATGGTGCAAACAGTGAAATTACTTTTCCAAGCTTGAATAATGAGAATTAAGACACAAGTTGTGACATGCAGCTTTTCACGTTAGATGTTTTTCGGGCTGCACCACACCTCTGAGTGCTGTCAGTCCTCCAGACTTGAAAAGCCGGAGCCGATTGTTCTGCAGTTGGATTTGAGTTTAACGCCTGGCAACAAATGTCAGTCAGAGGTTTGTTTTCTTGAGGAGCGACTGAGAAACGAGCGGCGGTGATTAAGGCATTGTGGAACCATTATGTAGTTAAATTAAGTGGTTAAATGGAGACCAGGTTGCCAGTCGTTTTTGAAAGATTTGAGGGGAGGATCGAGTAATAACTCTAAATCAAGTAAAGACCATAGCCAAACAATGTTTACACATAATTCACAATGTTTAGAGTATTAGATTTGTGGGATTCGGCAACATAATTAAAATAGAGTTATTTAGGCCACTTTAAGATATTAAAATATTTTCCATGAGTAATTTGGGGCACGAATACAGTTTAAACGGGACCTATTATGCTCATTGTCAGGTTCATACTTGTATTTTAGGATTCTAACTAGAACATTTCAAAAAACACATTATTTTTCTCACTGTCTGTCTGAATATACCTGTATTCACCCTCTGTCTGAAACGCTCCATTTTAGCGCCTGGCTCTGTAAGCCCCCCTCCTGAAAAAGCCCAGTCTGTTCTGATTGGTCAGTGTTTCTGAGGTCATCTGCATCTGCGCTCTTGACTTCCCTCATTTCCATCATTTCAGGGGAATAACAGCACTGTAGCAGCACTTTCTACCATGAAAAATCACCAATAAAAGCTTCAAAATTAACAACATCGGCAACCAAGATTACAGCTTTCCCTGACGTTATCACCGCTCTGTAGCAGTGTAATTTTGTAATTTTTTGAATCTTTGGCCATGTTTAATATGAACATCCAACATTGTAACATTATATATGACAGAAAATTAGGAAATGCATAAAAGATCCCCTTTAAAAGTCTGTAACAAAATGAAACAGAGGCATAATCCAGCTGCATGGTGCCGCTGTCCACTTCATCATTAGTTCCTCTTTGAGCGCCGTAAATATTTCAGCCACTGTGCAAAATACTGATAGTGATGGTGTTTTGTGTCAAAATACAGGGCATTTTCTGCAAACAGGTTTCAGCACCTGTCCTGGCCTCCTTGTACTTCCTTAATGGTGATAAATGAGCCAGGTTGAGTCTTATTGAAACAGGCTGCACCCAGAAGTGTGTGCCAGTGAAATATATCTTAATGAAGGAAATGTGGCTTCACTGGGACTTACAGCTGCCACAAGTATGCAAGAGCGCGCTGTTAAATGTAGTGTGAGTGAGTTTGGAATGAGAGAGTGTAGCGTGACGTTAGATTTGTGTTAATGTTAAATAGCAAGGGTGTGTGTGCGTTAAGCTCACAGGAATGTAAATGTATATCTAAACCGTAGACATGGTTCCTTTCATTTTTTTGGACAGTGTGATGTGTGACAACATGATGAACACCTTAATTGGCTGATCTGAAAATCATGATGTAATATTACAGATAATCGTTATTATTTGTTTCAACCAATTCTTATTTTTTGCAATTAAAAAAGCTTGCAGATTTCTTGTCAACAGATGTTTTGGAGCAGTGATCCGTGATGTGACTGTAGCTTTCCTGGGGCCTACTGTATCAGAAATTGAGCATAGCGTTCATTCTAGCTTCATCAGCTGATCTCAAGCCAGCCAATCAGCTGATTCAATCAAGCTGTTCAGTCAGCTGGCGGATCAGCTGATTCCCTTCTATGCATCCAATTGGCAGATCTCTTACAGGGCGCCTTATTTAAGCTGCTTCAGCCTGCCGACTCTTGCTGCTTCCTCTGCATTCTGCTTTGCAACCCGCCTCCACCCCAGCTCCTCCTCCTTTAACTCTTTCCCTGCCTGAGTTTTATTAAAATTAAATTGTGTTTTTTTACAGTCATTTGTATCATTTTTGCCCACGTCTTATTTGCCTAAATATAAAAAGTTATCTATCTACGTCTGGTAGGTCCGCTAACGTTATATGGATGACAAATCCCGGGAGGAAAAAAAAAAAGTTATTTTGGAGGTCTAGTCACCCAGCCACTCAAATCCACCCCAGGGAAGGTACCCCTCGCTCAGGTAAAAGTCAGCCTCTCTAGCCTCCACACTTCATCTGATTCACACTCCCAAAGACCCCAAGACAACCAGCGACAACAAGCTTTTTTTTTCCAATTTCAGCTTTGGTACAGCTGTTTTCCTTAAGTCTCTCTACTTCTGGTTCACCGCTGAGCATTTTCTTTGCTTGTTTTTGAAGCCAGAAGTGCAGTACTATTTTCACAACATCCGCACTCCCCCCCAACGGTATAACAGAAAAAACACGGATTGACAATGGTGGGGAAGCGTTGTGTCGGAAATGATGGAATATCTTGTCAATGGTGGAGAAAGAGTTAATGCTGTGTCTGACTTATGAATGTCATTTCTGTTATCATTGATGTCAGCTCTGTTCTGTACCCTATGGGTGGTGGGGGGTGGGGGGGTCTTTCCTGCTGCTTCTCTCTTTAAGCTTTCAATGAATGCACATGGAAGGGCAGGGAGGTGCTCTCTCTGCCTTAGGCTTTCCACATATGCTCGTGGAAAGGTTAGAGTTAGCAAAAAAATGGCTTAGAGTTCTTCAGGTTACAGCGCTGACAGTTTTACTGAGCTGGCAACCCCTCGTCTGGTGTAAAGTCATAAGAATGTAGCATAGATAAGCTGTCAGTGTCGTTTTTGTTTTGGTCATTACCAAACGCACTTTGAGATGGGTCTATCAGATGTCAATCAATAGCTCGGTGGTATATGGGCTCATCGAATCTCAGCAACGAGAAGTTTGAAACTAAAAAGACAAAGCGACTCAACCAAACAAAGCTCCCGTGTTGTACCCCTTTGCCTTAGACTGCATCACTTGTTTTCAACTAATCATCATAGAAAATGAAAAGTGAATCTGAGGCTTTTGCATTTATATCTAAACAGGAAGGTCGATCCCTCCAAAGAATTAAGTGTGATTTGGCTCAGATTGCAAGCCAAAAATCATAGAGGAAATATGAACATAAACCTCTACTTACAATCTCATCCCTTTTTTCTCTCTCTAACCACTGTTTCTTATTTCATTTTGGCAGTGAATACATAACCACCATGCATTGGTCTTTCCTTATCCCCCTTCCTTTGGCTGCAGCGGTTACCCATCCCCATGCTCAGATGTGACCTTTCACCCCTGGCGGCACACTGACTGCTCGATGGCAGACATGCTGGTGTCTAATGCTCACCGCTCCACATGTCGGTTGAGTCGCGGTCGTTTCTGACAGTCACTGTGGCTGAGAAAAAGAGGAGCTGGATGGAGATGGAGGATGGAGGATGGATGTGAGTATTGTCTTGGCCTAATATAAGCTATTATTGACTTCACTTTTTCCCTGTCCTTCCCATGGTCCTTCCTCTGTTTGGGAGACTATGGGACGCCTCCTCTCTTCCTGCCCTCTTCTCCTGCTCATTACTCTCCTATTCTTTATTTTTCTCTTTGCATGGACTGGCTTTGGTCACCCTATGCACTGCCAGATGCAACAAGTCCTCCAAATCATAGTCCTCCAAATCATACCATACGACCACATTGGTCGTTTGTTCCTATCCTCTAAATACGACCCACAATAGTGCCCCTACCAGAGGCAGGAGATCAACACGTCCTATGTGGCTAACGTTGTGAAATGGTTGCAATTTGGTCATAGGTTTAGTCACCAAAACTACCTGGCTAGACAACAAAACGACTTGTTAGGTTTAGGAAAAGATCATGGTTTGAGTTAAAATAAGTAATAATAGTTTGTTGCGTAACTTCAGTTACAGTATGTGACATTGTTACGTATGTGACATACGTAATGTAACTTTTCTTACAAGTTAACTTAAAATAAGTCAAAGTTGACTTTTGGTTTCACACAGGACATGAACAGTCCAATGTGTTTGTTTAACCCATCCATCATACGCAGACTTTGTCGCTCTTTATACTACGTCATCTGACTTCCTTCTTTGCTCCCGTCATAATTACAACGGCCATTAGAGGTCGCCGCCACAATGAACATAAATATGAGTCGTAATAAGATACTTGTATAAACAACCTATGGGGTCCTTTTTTAGAAAGAGGACAGTCTAGCCAGATGTGTAGAGGGAAAGTGAAGGAGGAAAAAAAGGTATTTGACAGCTCAAAATGCACTAATTGTTTTTATGTTTTTTACACGTCAGTGTATCATTGGTTCATAAATCTCTCACAGTGGCCACATCCAGTGACACACATTATTCTTTCTGTGAACGGTCGTATCACTACTTCCCACGACTGAATACACAAAAGAGACCAAATTAAAGACAGACTGCAAAATAGAACCATATCAGGCATATCAAGCTGACATTCAAAACCCACGGCAGCCGCATCACTGGATATCATGGCTCTATTTGGTGAAATGATAATTATGATAATTGTTCTGTGAACTGTAGCAGTGTGGGGTTGTAATAGTCGCTCTCCCCACAACAGGAACTACTGGGATCTCTGCACCGGCTTGCCAAAACCACAGAGCTTACACAGCCCTGAGGATGACAAGAAGACAGCGAGAACGAAGGGAAGGGGTGAGTGAAGCAAAGAATGAGGCACACTATAGGGTCCCATAAAGACTTTCATATGTCCCGTGCCCTGCATGTTTGATTTTCACTGACTGCGGCATGATTTGGCTTCTTCTCAAGGCAATCCAAGAATAATTTCCATGAGTAGAGGAGTAGATCTATGACTCTACAGATCATAGCACTCTGTTAGTCATATGTATCTCATTGATTCAGACTTTTCTTCCCCGTCATTTCAGTGTTTCAGTGAAAGGTTCAGTATTGCGGCTGTAATCGGCCAAGATATAAAACCCTGTCAATCAAAACTGTTTGAACACTTAATGTTTTAGCATTTTTGTTGAAATCTCAAAAATGCAGCATCTGTTTTTAACATACAATAGGTCTGCCACAACCTTTTCAGTTAAACAGATAAATACATGGACAAGTTTTTCCAAATCCTGGTGAGACATAAGTCCTTATGTTCTTAAGGTGACAGTAGGCTGACTTTGTAATTATCTTAATGTGGCTGTTGAAATTCAGCTCTGAGTCCATGACTAGACCAAGATTTCTGGCTTTGTCCGTGGTTTTAGACATTGCCAATTGAAGCTGAGTGCTGAATTTTAACCGTTCCTCTTTGGCTCCAAAAATGATTACCTCAGCTTTGTCTTTGTTCTGGCATCAATTGTTCATTTGTTGAATGCACTGACTCAGTGATTTTATTGGACCATAGTCCCCTGGTGATATGGTTATGTAAATGTGTGTGCCGTCTGCATAATTATGGTAACTTATTTTGTTGTTTTCCATAATCCGAGCCAGTGGAATCATGTAGATGTTAAACAGAAGAGGCCCCAGAATGGAGCCTTGGGGAACTCCACATGTCATTTTTGTCTGCTCAGATGTGTAATGTTACCAATGGACACAAAGTAGTCCCTGTTCTTAAAGTAGGATTCAAACCAGTTTAGTACTGTGCCAGAAAGTCCAACCCAGTTTTCCAGTCGGTCTAAGTAATATGTTGTGGTCGAAGGTGTCAAATGTAGTACTGATCCAGTAATGCTAAGACTGAAATTCTAAGACAATATTTGGTTCGCTCAGCTTTTCTATTCTCTGTGTGCTGAGTTGACATTTGCCACCATGATGATTACAGAATGTCATACCATAGTCCAGCAAAGTCATAAATCTCTGTATTTAATGACTTGCTTTATGGTACATGTGCTGATAATGTCAACCTGTTGTTATTATTTAGACAGTGTTAGTAACCGTTGTCATAGTCGTTTTTACATTTTTGTTTGTGTACGGATTCAACAACCCTTTCTTCTCACTCGTTCTCAACTCATCAAAAACCGACGGTCAGTGGTCTTGACGGTCTTGGTCAGTGGCCCTCAGCGTCTGATACAGATGCACAGACGCACCTTTAGCATCTGTATGAGATGCACCAGGCTTTCAACTAACGCCAATGTAAACCCATCTGCGTCATTATTAGATGCTAAGAGCAACTGATGTAGTATAAAGATCGCCGAAGTTTGTGTATGGAAGAAGCTGGGGTGGATGGATGGGTCAAACTAACACAGACTTTCACCCATGGAGACCGCTGTTCATGTTACGTAGATTACATAAGTTAAATTTGTTACGTAACTTTTGTTATGTAACATTAACTAATGCCACGAATGTAAGTTACGTAACAAACATAGTTATTTTAACCCTAACCACGATATTTTCTTAATAACCAAGTACTTGTCGCCTAAACCTAACCAAATAAATTAAAGAGCCAGGCCAGCTGTCTCACCCTGCTTCCAGTATTTATGCTAAGCTAGGCTAATAGCCTCATATTAGGAAGAATTATGCCAAGCAGAAGCACTGTTTTAGGGTCATTGCATGTTGAATATGATATGATAAATATTCTCTGAAAACACCCTGAAACATTTGTTCCGCTGTGCATATTCTCACATACATACTCTTTGCACACACAGTCATTATTAGGAGTTAGATAGAGTCCTGTCTCCTTTCTCTCTAAATCCCCTCTTCATATCCAGTATCCTCTCTGTCTCTGGCTAGCGTCTTGTTTTTCCAGAGCTCTCCGTTAGCACTCTGAGCTGTCAAGGAATGATGCTGCACAGCTCTGCCAGGCAGAGGTGAGGATCGAGAAGTGAGATGAATCTTTTTCCTCTTCATCGACACCTCTGTGATATATGTGGAGCTGCGTCTCCATCCTGTGTATAGGCACGGTTCTAATAACTGTCACTTTATCATGTATGTCCCATAACACAACATCCATTATATATATTTTTCCTTTTTTTCATAGTATTTACTAGTAAATCTTTGTTTGGTTTAGCCAACTAGTGGACGTGTCAGCAGAGTACAGCGAGTGTCAAAGTTTAAACAAAACTATTTGACAAAACGTAATCATTAACCTAGTTCCATGAACCGTGCCCACTTGGCTATTTTCAGATATTGGTCTGATTCACACATTCCCACCTGCACACACACGTCCACTCACACACACACACACACGGTGAGCAGGCATGATGCTGGCGTCACGCACTGGCACAGTCTCAGCTCTCAGGCATGATTCTATTTTCTACGTCTAATTTGGGATTTTCAGGCAGGATATATGCATGGACAATATGAGCATGTTGCCAGGTTTGTGTCAAGATTTCCAGTGCTCCCGCGGTGTTAATTGCTGGGCTGTGAATCGTCACCACGGCAATGGTCAAACGTGGCCAGGCTGGTGACGTATACACCGGTGAGTCCATCCAAGGGAAATAGCAAGTATGTGTGTATTTTGAGGTGTGTACAAAGTCCTCTCTCGCCTCCCTTCTTTTTGGTTCCTGAGAAGTGGCCTGCGGTGTGAACGGAGGGTCATTGCCAGATTCTGCTTTCTCAATCCACACCGGTGAGCTTTGGTGGGGCAAACTTTGGCACCTCGTAGGTCTTGTAGAGTCCAGCACCCTGTCTTCTCTCAATTTTAGGGGCACAACCTCATTTAGTGGGACTGATCCTCACAGATCCACACAGATTTTACAGACAGTATAAAGTTGAGACAGGACAATTTTGTGACTGAAAAGTTGCAAGTTCAGTCCAAACTTTTTTTTTTTTGCCTCTGGCATGGTTCCCACTGGTCCTTGAGATCCTTGGAAGTTTGTGAATTTGAGGGAAAAAAATCAAGTCCTTGAAAGTAGACATAAGGACTGTGGGCAGGAGTCAAACACACGGCTGCTGTGATGAGGACTTTGTCTGTGGGGTGCACGCTCTACCACTGAGCCACAAGTGCACCCAGAAATTGAAGTTCTTTTGATATTTTTTTACTTAACATTAGTAAATAGGCTATATTCTGCTGTATGTGGCTCCCGCAGTTGCGTAATTGTTTCATGCGCCAGCCTCTATGCCGTGTTCCTTGAATTTGAGGGAGCTGGGCCTGGAAAGTCCTTGGATTTGATGTTTAAAGGCATTTTTAGGTTCATACTTGTATTTTGGGTTTCTACTAGAACACGTTTACATGCTTTAATGTTCAAAAGACACATTATTTTTCTCAGATTATCTGTCTGAATATATTCACCCACTCTCTGAAATACTCCGTTTTAGCGCCTGTCTCTTTAAGCCCCCCCCTCCCCAAAAAGTCTCATCTGTTCTGTCTGCATCATTGCAGCCAGGGAATGACTGTAACGGCGCTGTAGCGGCACTTTCTGCCTATATATAGTATAGTTATGACATCACAAACTTACAGAAGTCCTGACGGCTTGTTTAAAAGCACAGTTTCTGAATATGTGCTGTGTGCATTTCTCCGTGGTTTGAGTGTTTTGATACTTTTCCTTTAAGAAGGTGTGGGAACCCTGCTCTGGGCCTTACTGTGAATTGAAACCAACCATCCATGAATAAGTGCAAACCACTCAGCAGGAACTGCATTTTTGTGAAAACAGTTTTACTTAATTGCTGTGACAAGGTTTGCACTGTCACGACAGCAGCTGCTCCACCTTCTTTTTCTTCTCTACAAACACATCCATATGTGGGAATTGACGTCCCGTGATGTTTGCTTAAATCTTAATTCCCTCGGTGCCCTGCCTGGCCCGGCCCGGTACCAGGAACTGCAGCAGCCGTGGAGCGGGGCCACGCTGCTGGAGGGCAGGAACTCACTGAACAGGAGGGAGAGCTCCTAATTGGCCTGAATAGGCTGCAATCAGAGCCAATAAGAGATAAGCGCTGGATTGCTCTCCAGATCGGCAGCGATAGCATTGTGCTGTGTGACCGGGCTGCGATTGCGCTGTTGACCAAACAGAGAACAGGTGTGCAAGCTCTCTGCCACTCAGGTGGCCTTCCCAGCAACCCCGAGCGAGCGAGCCACGGCGGGCCTCACACACCCTGAGCAAACACACTGAACGCTTGGATTACTTTACACTATATGCTTTTATACTCCGAGGAGAAAATCCATTTCTGTGTGACAGGCATGTTCCCGTGTCATAGCTGGATAATCTACAGTACGGAGGAATGTATTCATAAATGTTGGAACAAAGGCACTCTTAACCTGCTTCCTTCACGCCTAATCGCGCTGTATTGACTTTAGTGATAGGGGGCTGGTTAGACGGATGTTGGCGGGTTAAACCGAGTGCAGTGCAATGTATTACTGCTTCATTTTTTTTATGGATCACAAAGGGGCAGCTAGTGAATAGTATTTTCTTCTTTCCTGTAACTGCGCCGAATACTAATTACAAATCCCTTCTACCCGCACAGCCTCTGAAGCGAGTATTTTTTATTTCACAAACAATATATACTGTAAATGTTCGGCTCAGATGGCCAATCTTTGTTTTGATTAGGAGCCATAAGTGTATAAATATGCCTATAACCTTCTTGGCAAGCAAAGCCCTGACATTAATGGCTTCCAGACGCCAAAGGACCAATGGAGGAATGTTAACAAATTCACATTTAGTATTGTAAACAGAGGAAGAGAAATAGGAAAAAGAATAAGCAGTAATATCAAAACAAACAATTCTTGACTAGTTTCCCTGCAGTTTCCTTGGGCTTCATTTTTTCCCGTTTGCTTAAAGGGGTAGTTCGGATATTTTTGAAGTGGGGTTGTATGAGTTTGGAGTTTGGAGAAGCAGACAGGAGTCTGGACAGAAGCTAAGCAATGTACTGCTGTGGACGGGGCTACATGGCAAAATGTATTTTAGCCACCTAAAAAAAATCTGTCAGTTTAAGTGTAGGCTGTATTTTTTACAGCTTTACCTTGCTGTCAATCAGCCCTTTACATTGGGGAACTGAAGCTGTTATATCGCTCTCTTCAAGGCCACCAGACTCCTTTGAAAAAACAGTTATTTTAACTCACAGCACACTGGAGTTGCTGGTCTACCGCTGCCTCGATCGATTACTTTGTTTGTCAATTTTGTTAGTTCCTAACCCTTTAAAACGCCAAAGTCACACAATACCACAAACAAACTAACCAATCAAGGCAGCGGTAGACCAGCAGCTCCTGTGTTCTGTGAGGTAAAATTACTGTTTTTGTCAAAGGAGGCTGGTGGCTTTGAAGAGATATAACGGCAAGGTAGAGCGCTGAAATATTCTAAATATAGCGTACACTTAAACTGACATTGATTTTTTTTAGGTGTCTAAAATACATTTTGCTGTGTGGCTCCATCCACAGCAGTACATTGCTGAGCTTCCGTGCCGGGACTCCCGTCTCCTTCTACAAACTGGCGCCGTGCCGTCATCTCCTGTAGGCAATACACTGACTATTGATAAGTACCTCATGCAACCCCACTTCAAAAGATCCGAACTATCCCTTTAAGTACATAACATCTTATCCAAGTCAGTGTGTTTGGTATTAGTCATTTTAATGCTGTATGTATTCTAGGAAACAAATACATATTGTTCACAGAATGTGTGGAAACAGCGCACAAAGGTAACTGTATAACACAAAATTAGTTGCATGTACGTGTCAGTTCCCTCTGACGCATGTGCGCGGCCCTCTGTGCCTGTGCTGTTTACATCTGAATTTGACTGAGTGAGTGTAACTTTTTCAATAAGAGAGGAAGGGGGTCTTTAAGAGGGGGATCACATCCTGTGCCAGAGCCCTGCACTCTGTTTCCAAAGCCAGCAGAAGTGATGGGTGTGCTGGGATAATGAGGGGGGTCAGTATCAGAGGGTGAAAGCATTTGGGGATAAGCCATGGCTAATGACGAGGAAGTCCGAGGTGGCTTTGATCTACACGGGTCCTTTGGCACATCGAGGGAAAGCTGTGTGCTACACCAAGGAGACCCCTAATCTCCTTAGGGATACGCTTAACATTCCTCTACTTTTGGGGACCAAAAAAAGAGCGCTCCATCTCTCTGTCTGTCCTTTATATGGGTACAATTCAAAACAGTCTGCAGGCCTGCATCCTATTCTGCTGTTGGTTTTTTAGGGAAAACCAGAGAGTTGTGGGTTGGTGGGTTGGCTGCCTGATAGAAGGAAGGCCTCTTTTTAGTCACAGTGTGGGATGGTACTTTCTACTAAGCCAGAACAGGTTTTTGGTGGGTTTTGGGAAGATTTCCGCAGCAATCACTGGGATTGCTTAGCTGAAGCTAATTCCACAGAGGAAATTTTGATTTCATTTTGGATGTGGAAGTCTCTTCACTTCAAAATGCTTTGTTTCTCCCAATGTCTACTGGGATTATTTTCTAGAAAACCATTTGTTTTTTTCTTTCTTTCTGCTGTGGTTGGGAGGTATTTATAGATGTGAAATTTCCAATTAGACTGAATTGGCCTTAAAGTGACATTAAGGGCTATTCTCTGAGGCGTTTTGAGAAAGGACAGAGCTGGAAATTACAATGGCCATGCCAGTGCTGCCCGCATGCGTGCCAGTCGAAGAGAAAAGCCCAAAAAGCAGCAACGAGGATGGAAAATATGGAACAGTCCTTTTCTCCCCTGGCTGGCCTGGCACTGTGACTCACCAAACAACTGAAATGAGCTCAGCTCAGTTCGCAGCAGGACATGTTTTCTATAAACACTTTCCCCTGGTTGTTTTCTTGCTTCTCTTACAACTGCGCTTTTATTCTCACAATTGAGATTGGCTTTGTACAGTACATCAAATACAGGCCTTCTGGTTGGTCAAAGCTTTGGGCTGGAGCATGTGCGGATTATGAGAGAATGGGCCCCTGGGCACAGACGGCCCCACCACCTCTCCTACACAGGAGCAAGACACAGACGTTATAGTTGTTCAGCCTCTTTTTGTTGTTGTTTTGTGTCTCTTTGTAGTTGTTGTGCATCTCTCCGTCGTTCTGTGTCTATGTGGTCATTTTGTGTCTCTGAAGTTGTTTTGGTCTTTTTGTAGTTTTTTTTGTGCAGTGGTTTCAGTTGTTTTGCCCCTTTTTGTAGCCATTGTGTGTCTCTTTGTAGTTGTTTTGTGTCACTTTGTAATTGTTTTGGTCTTTTTATAGTCATTTTTGTCAATGGTTCTTTTGCCCCTTTTGTAGTCATTTTGTGTCTCTTTGTTGTCATTTTGAATCTCTGTGGTTGTTTTGGCCCTTTTCATAGTCTTTGCAAGTCTCTTTGCAGCTGTTTTGAATCTCCTTGTCATTGTTTTGGTCTCTTTGTAGTCTTTTTATGTTTCTTTGTGGTCATTTTGAGTCTCTTCCTGATCAGTGCATGTCTCTTTGTAGTCGTTTTGCCCCTTTTCATAGTCGTTATTTTAAATATCTTTGTAGTTGTTCTGGTCTCTTTGTAGTGTTTTTGTGTATCTCTTTAGCAATTTTATGTTTCTTTGTGGTCATTTTGAGTCTCTTCCTGGTCGGTACGTGTCTCTTTGTGGTTGTTTTTCCATATTCTTAGTTGCTGTGAGTCTCTTTGTAGTCATTTTAAGTATCGTTGTAGTTGATTTTATGTCTCTTTGTAGCTATTTTATGTTTCTTTGTGGTCATTTTGAGTCTCTCCCTGGTTCAGTTAGTTCAGTAATCCATCCATGGATGGAGAAAGTGATGGACCCAGAGACCCCTCTCTCCCGCTCTCTAGAGCCAGCCGAGGCCTGCGTGTCTGCAGGGGCTTAGGCCTGCCTTCATTCCCCGCTCTGCAGCCAAAGCCGACACCCCTCCAGGGCATGAGGAGAGAGGAATGCACTCCGACCCTCCACCCTCCTCTCCTCTCTCCCTCCAGAGGAGCAGAGATGGAGGCCCCTTTATGGAAAGCAACCAAAACCCCAGGCATCAGATCCCTCTGTTTTCCATCCTTCTCTTTACCTCCTCACCCTCTGCTTGCTTTTTTTCTCTCCTTTGTGCGAGGCTTGTTTGCAGTGGTAGAATACACAGTGCGGTGTAGCCGCAGCCTTCCAGAGGGCCGTGGCGAGCCAGGCCGGGGCCCCTGATAAGGGCTGCGCTCGGCTGCTGTGAGGGCCATGAGAGCACAAACATTACACCACTGAGTAAACGGACCCTGGGGCCCACTGCTGAGCGCCTTTTGTTATTGCGGCTCACATGCAGCCGGGTCAGAGCAGATAGAGAATGCAGCTCATATGGCTGGCTTATCACAAAATCCAATCCCGGACCTTGTGGTACAGCCTATTCTTGGAACTGGGAGCATGTTAACTCTCTGGTTGTTTTCCCTTCCTTTTCAGGGATTTGAATCAAAAGCTATTTATAAGTGCAGTTATGAAAGGGCATTTTGGGATAGTCTCTGTTCCAGATCTCTGCTGTTTGTTTAACTGTGATAAACCAGATCAATCATTTATGTTGAATATTTGCCCGCGATATTAATGTTTAATTAAAAAGGAAATGGCTCTGCTCAAATCTCTGTTAATCTCACCCGAAACTAATGTTATCTTGCACTGCTGTGGGAAAAACACATCTCCGCCTCTGTTCAGATCAGATAATCTGTAGATGTCCTTGACTTATTGCATCTTTTTTAAAAGCAGAAGAAGTGACAGGAAACTTTCCTCTTGGTCACTTTAAATGATATTTACAAGTGACATTTATTTACAAAGTCATTGGAGATTCCAGCACCATCTAGTGACAGAATAGGAATCTGTGTATGCATCTGTTTTCTGTGTTTACTGCTTCTTCTTCTGTCTCTGACGCTCATCTCAGCATCTTGCTTCCGTGCTTCCGTGCAGGACGGAGGAGGAAAGAGCAGGCAGGCTGAGTTATAGCGGGAAACAGAGACTTAAGCAGTTGTCTAAACACTGTCAGCAGTGTTCCTGGACTTTAGAGAAAGATATCCTCGTGTTGCTGTGTGTTCTGTCTGAGGTGACACGCTCTGGTTCCTGTCCTGGACTGTGGCTCTGGCTCTGCACCATCGCTGTCCCACAGGCAGTTAGATAGCTTCTAATTTGAACTTAAAGGTATAATATGTTACATTTCCGCATTAAAACAACTTGATGTATGTTATATATTTTGCTGAGTTGTGTACTTACATTATCCCAAAATGTTTCCAACAATTTTCAAACCCAAAGTAATTTTAATCAAAGACAGTCTGTTTCATTTGGTCGCCTATTAATGGCGTCATCATATCCCCTTTGTGCATGCGTCAGCGCTGTGGTTGTCTGCCAGAAACTGTCATAAATTGACTTTTTATTCACATTTTTACAATACACTTTGTAGACCTTGGTCCTTTTTATATATTTTCAGCGGATGAAGGATTTTAGTCATCAGACGTCTTAAGTTATCCGAGAAACAAGCTGAGCAGACGTTAGCGGCCGCTCGGCTCCGCCGACAAGCCAAACGGCATCAGAGAAACACAGATTTTTAATGTGAAACTGCTTTATTCAATGTTTTCACTGGTTTAAATCAGCAGATCTGTTTGTTTTGGAGAGGAGGAGATCTCTGCGGATAATTCGGCTCCTGGTAAAAACCTCCTGAACGTCTGGATGTTAAGTTATCAGAGAAACAAGCTGAGCAAACGTTAGCGGCCGCTCGGCTCGCAGCCCCTCCACAGACGAGCCGAACAGCGTCAGAGAAATATTGATTTTTAACGTGTAACTGCTTTATTTTGTGTTTTTTATCTGTTTTGATCACTGGGTCCGTTTGTGCTGGAGAGGAGGAGACCTCTGCGGATAATCTGGCTCTCGGTAAAAACCTCCTTAATGATGAACGGGAGAAAGTGACTGCAGTGACGGCATTGCTCTGTCTTTTCTTATTGTTTTGATTGAGAGACCCTTAGCGGCAGAAAATTACATATTGTGCATTTAAAAAATAAGTGGGTCATTTGGGAATATAAATGTGTTTCTTCATTTTCAGTTCCTCGTCATGTTGTTATACTTTGGTATGCACGACCTTGGTTTGTATCGGAGATCATCTCCTGCTGATTAGACAAGCATACGATTGCCCAAACAACACATCTTGTAGACTACTCTGGAATTCTTGAAGCGTGTTATTTTTCTTCCAAATGATGACATTGCTGGAATTTGCCTTTAAGGACACAGGGCCAGCGACACGAGTCACCGGCTCTGTATGCACATGCCAAACACGCTACACCAGTTTACTGGAAGTTCGGGTCACTCACTCTGCCGTTCCAACTCTCTCTCTCTGTTCTCGTCCACAATCCGCAGCTCGGCGTCTCCACCGTGCAGACCGTGCAGACAGAACGGTCTCACCTTGGTAAACCCAGGGCACTTAATGAAAACTGATGACAGATCAGTCATTAGAGCTACACACAGCAGCCATTTATACTCTTAATCTGTCATACACAGGTGACCTTGGGATCCACGTGTATGTGTGTATACCTATATGCATGATTGTGGCCTTTCAGGTCTGTTTGCATAGTCGGGCTGTAGATGGCATAAAAACAAATATGTGCATTTATATTCTTATCTGAGGTAAGACGAGTGAGGTGTGATCTTTTGTCACACTGGTGTTGCATTACAAAATAAACAGCCACCCGAAAACTATTACACAAAAACAACACGATGTGTCGAATGTTTGTTTCATGCCATGTAGTTATTATTCATATAATCAAACACAGACAGCATGTCATCCAGTTAAAAAGCAGCTACAACTTTAAGTGACTTTAAAGCAGATATATACATCAATATAATAAGAATGGATCAAATGATTACATGAAATCACCCAACTCTTCAGTTCCCCCCAGCTTTCACAAGAGCTATAGCCCAAATTCAGTTCGCACAGATTAATATGAAATAGTTTTATTTAAAACGTTTATTTCTTCATTAAAAAAATAAATAAAATGAAGCTGCTCTGAGCTATTCTTTTTTAGTAGAACATCCTTCTCCCCATCCATCCCCAGCCCCCAGTCATGGCCACTGCCCTCTTCCCACCAAACTAAATGAATTACAGAATCTGTACTTATTTTTTCATAATACTCCTTTAAATATTTATATAAACTGGCTGTGCAGTAAAACACAGTGTGAGCTTACACTTAACTTAGCGTCGTTAACTCTCACGTTCATGTTGCAAACGGAGACCTTAAGTTCGCTGTTAACCAAAAACATGAGCACGTTAATGAACATGCGCCCTTTTAGTGTGTTCATGTTTTCCCGCCCATAACTTTAATGTTTGGTCAACGCTGCTGTTTCCAGCCGCAGCTGTTTTCAGTGAAACGTTAAATCTAATATACGCTACCTGTCCAGCACTAAACTGCAGACATATAAAGTTAGCGACTCGCTGATGAACATATAGTGGAGCATTTAGCAGCTAAAGAGCCAGATATTTCCCTCAGGAGTCAGTGGATACCAAAAACTAGTGGACTTGGACAATAACACAGAGCAAATCCAGAAATATTAAGGTTTCCACCCACAGAAGCCTAAATAGACCAGAATGCCGTGCAGCCACGTTTTGTTTTGAAAGTTATGGGCGCAAACTGTCACTTTTTCTCAACTGGGAAAGCTCACCCTCCCAATGCAGCAATGCTACTGCCACCACTACTGCTCTTTCTGCCTAATTCAACCTACTCAGACACATACTGGGTTTGTCATTCTTGGAAATGTTTGCAATAGCAACCAGCAGCAGAGTAGATGAGGCAGGGTAAAGGAAAGTGGGAACACTTGAAAAATAAATTGCAACACATCCCACATCGCACTGAGCAAAAGATTGATTACTTACGACGTTTCAAGAGAGTCCAAGGATGGAATTTTCCTGTTAGCTGTGCGTCTCTATGCATGTCTGTGTACATTTTCATACATCCAAGAATATACTGAAAGCCTACGTGTCCCAACAAGCACAGAGTGAGCAAGATGAAAAGAAAAAAGCAAGACAATCTTTGAATTCAGTTGAGCATCCGGGAGGCTTCAGCAACTTTAGGCTATGCCTTGTAAAAACATGACTTTTAAGTTGGAACAGTTTTATTTGTCATAAATAACACTTTAACAAGGAAGAAATCCAATATACATTCTCTTGTATTCTTTCGAAACAATTGCCTCAGCACAGTTTGCAATGTCAACACGAGGCAGATTGAGTCAACTAGATACACTTGTTATTGTTTCCCGCTCCTGGAGACGAGCCAGAGCTCTTTATAACCCGCAACAACATTTGCAAAACATTGTCTCCGTGATCTCTTGTTTTTGCCGCTGACTTCTCCAGGCTCATTAACATGATTAATGGATATCTGAGAAGCTAATGGAAATGCAGTCAGATCCAAGCATAGCATTGGATTTCCACAGCTTTTTAATTTCTCATCACTCATTAAGAGAAAGTCATTCAAGTCTCTTACTGAGATATGAGCTTGAGTGTAATGGCTGTGATTCTCCTGGAGGGAGAGCAAGGTAAAGATTTGTTTTAGTGCCTTGTTCACACTATACAACTTTAGCCCTGATTTTTCCACTCCTTGACAGTTTTTGGAGCTCTCCAACGAAAGCCGCAGATCAGAGGCAAATCCGCGTTGGCTCGGTGCTCGCAAATTGGCGATCGAGTGCTGTATGAGCGCTGTTCAAAGACTCTCAGACACATTCCAGATCTAGCAAGCTAAATATCTGGACTTGTTAGGGACTGTCGGGGAGCTACAGCCAACGAGAACTCAAGACACAGGTTGAGGAGAAACCTGGGCTCGGGGTCGCCTGTAACAATAGGACAACCGGTCGAGACAGGTGGCCGCCCACCCAGATCCTGGTTCTGCTCGAGGTCTCGACCCGTTAAAGGGGAGTTTTCCTTGCCGCTGTTGCACTGCTTGCCCATGGGGGGGAATGTTGCGTGTCTGTAATTTATAAAGTATGGTTTCGACTCTTCTACATGAAAAGTGTCATGAGATAACTTCTGGTATGATTAGATGCTATATAAATAAACTTGACTGGACTTTACTGTATGTAAGTTGCGTTTGAGGAAACAAGCTATAAATAGTAAAGCCGTGTGGAAACAGGCTACTTTGTGAGCACGTTTGCCAACCACAGTATCAACGAGCATGACTACAAGGAAAGTTCTGCAGATCGCTTGAACAAAAAATAAATGCTCATGCATGGTGTTGTGTCATTTTCCGTATGAAAGTTTGGAGACGTACTCATCCAGGATTCCTCCTGATGAAAGATCTTGTAGTGTGTGACCCTCTGTCGTCATGTAGTGTGAAAACTACAGCTTCAAGACTTGTGTTGTGTAGTGTGTACAGCAGTACAGCGATCTGACGACTTTGAAAGTCACGTAGTGTGAACTTAGCTTGAAGTTATAATCTCGAAGATCTCCGTTTCGCTCTCTTTGGCGCCACCTATGGTGATAAGTGCTAACTGCAACGCTGTGTTTTTGGATCACATTTCCCACATCTGATTTTTCCCGGGAATGTCGCCACAGATGCCTGGTGCTTAATACTGCTCATGGAAGGGCTTTTGGCTCAATCACCATTGTGTTACCTCATTGGGCGATAGATAGTGACTTAACAGAGATTTATTCAAATTAAAATCTTTGAGATTATTACTTTAATGAGCCTTTCTGCTCTCTTATCGAAGAACCACCTCAACTTTCATCCTCAGGAGTCATGTTTCTTTACTTTTCTTTTTAAGGATTTTTTTTTTTAAATCCCTCAAAAACACCCAATCCATCTCTATGGCTTCATTCTTGGGAATGGGGTGCCACTGTGGCCTCTATTGCCCCATACCAGAGAAAGTATTACTAACCTTATCCTCTCCCCATTGTTGCTCTTCTTAATGGGGAATTTCAGTTACCGGGGAAGTGATCCGTTTTGTCTGAGCATAAATTGCAGATAATTGTGCCATTTGGACGCCGGACAGCAGGGTCGCTAGACGAACAGACAGGCTGGGTGAAAGTGGATGCCTGGGAGTTCACGGTTGACTGAGGCTAAATGCACATATACACGTGTGTGTATGTGTGGCCGCGTGTTTTTACTTGGTGTGTGCTATGTGTGTGTGAGAGAGAGCGCTCCTCCCAGTGTTTGTTCTTCTATTCACAGTGGGTTTTAAAACAGGCCGGCGCTGGCTGCGCAGTATACTTTTTAACTGTATGTAATTGTCCTCTACAATAACAGCCACCATGTTTGCTCTGGCAGCAAACACAGCGTACAGACTGTGTGAGAGGGGCTCGGATCCAGCACTGTAAGGCCCGTGTTTTATTTTCTTTCGGTATCTCACTTCACCGCCGACTGCCAAGATCTGCGAGGGCAATGGGAGTGCATGGAGATATCTGCGAGGCGTTGCTATAACCGAGCACTTTCCCACTCTAACGTCCAACTCTTTCTGTCACAAATCATCAAGAATGACAAAACGCAAACTCGATGTTCCCGTCTCTCTCTCTCTCTCTCTGTGACACAGTGGCCGCTGGCACACATGCCATACAGGGTGAGCCGGTGCAGTGTTGTTTCCCCCCGAGGCGAAGTGACGTCCCAGCACAAGCCCAGTCAGGTGCAGTTGTTGGAGGGCGGGTTAAGTGGTGCCCCGAGCCAGCACACAGGAGCTTAAGCTTTCTGACTGACAGCTCTTTAAAGCACGGGCCCTGGAGCTGGTCCAGGTGTGAGAGAGAGGCTGCGCGTTAGTACACAGAGACTGATTAGGAGCTTCTTCTTTAAGCAGCCCAGTCAGGCTTATTGGAATGACTCATGTCAGAGATGTATGTGTCTGCAGAGAGACAGGGTGATTTATCCTCTTACAGATAGTTCTCTGTCTCTTTAAATGAGACATAGAAATAGATAAACATTATTTAAGGATATGTTTGGTGATATTCTTTTTTTCTGTTGTAACAAATCCCATAAAAAGACCAAAACCAACAATGACTTGATCCAACAAGACTTTTGTCTCTGTGCCATAGATCTTCATTGTTGTTTTAAAACATTTAAACCCAGATTACTGTAGGAAGTCACAATGCAACCCTGTCTCCTACAAATTTATGTTCTCATACAACTAAACTGCATTCTCAGTTACGTTTTGAGGGGAATATTTTCCCCCCGGATTGCGATCGCTCTTTTAAAAACCTTGTTAACTGTTAACGTGAATTGCTACATTAGGTTTAGGCAACAAAACTACTTGGTTCGGTTTAGGAAAAGATTGCGGTTTGGGTTAAAATAAGTACAATTGTTACTTAACAAAATATAATAAGTATGCTTGTTAAATAACAACATTGACTTTTGGTTTCACACGGGACATGAACTGCAGTCACCTGGGTGAAGACCTCTGACCTCTGCAGACTTCCGCGGACCTTCGTTAGAAACGTTTTTGTAATATGTCAAAAACAAAGGTGATGGGGCGACCTCTGGCTCACCTGGTAGAGTGTGTGCCCCATGTAGGGTCCTTGCAGACTCCCCTTTGCTGTCATTCTCCAGCTGCACTATTGAATAATAATAAAAAAGAAAAAGAAAAAAAACATGATTGCAAACATGATTTGAGAATGCAGTTTAGTTGTATGGGAATGTACTTTTTAGGAGATCAGGCTCCACAATGTTGCTTATTATGTGGACTGTAGTTTATTTTTTTAAACAAATTTAAACCAAATTTACAGTTGAAAATAGTCTCCCAACAAATACACTATTTACTCCCATTTAAACCTACAATGCCCAGCTGTTTTACAAAATAAATGTACATTTTAAAAATTGACCCATTAAGATTCATGTTGGAACAAATGAGGGAAGTCAGAAAGAAACAAAACTACAACATATTTTGCAGCTTAATCCTTTAAAAGGACATTCCAGTTTCATACAACTTGGGTCTTATTTTGGTAGGTTTGACCATCATTTCAGTAAATATAACATTGTACTCACTAAATTATCTTCTCGGTTGCACAAGACACTTCTATACAAGGCGCTGCATCCTATTACCTTACCTTACCTTTGCACTAATCTCATTCTCACTACCCCAAGTCTTTGCAGTTTTATTGCACATATTTGTTTATGCAGGTAGGTGTATATGCATGTACACATAACTGTATATCTTCCTTATATAATAGGCCTGTAGTTTCTTGTTTTATTTCTTCCTTCAGTGCTATGTTTTATATTCGACTCTGCTACTTTGTTCTGTTTTATTGGATTGTTTTTATTGTTTTAATCTGTTGTGATTCAAAAACATCCTGCACACTGCTCTTGCCTCCCTCTGGACCCCCTTATTTTCTCATGCACCTGCATGTGAGATAGTTGATCCATGGTACTTTATTATCTCCACACAACAGAGTTGGTGGTAATTGTTTTGTTACAGCATGGTAGCTCAGTTTCAGTGCAAAGAAAGAGAATCAAGAGGAGCAAGCAACACACACCATAAACATTACATTCTAACATACACATCATGGAAACATATGTATGGGGGAATATGTATAGAGAACATATATGATATGTATCAGGATGTGCAAATATCTCCTTTGAAAAAATCTGTTTTGATTTAAAATATTTGACATGTGTATATGTGTAGCGTGGAGCGAGCTACGACCACATTTCATTGTGCAATCCTGGTTAAACTTTGACCTACCATACTTAAAGTAGTTGTGCACGCACAGTTTTCTTGTGCAATGAGGCACTATTACCCACAATTCATGCGAGCTCGCTTTCAGTTCTATCTACATCAAAGTGAAGTGGTTTAGATGATCTGGCGTAAGTGTAGGCTTGTTTACAACCGCTCTGAACCTCTGATCTCTCGTTTCTTGCCCCTTCGGGCTTTGTTGTAGTGATGTCATTGTTCCCATTGACGTGGTGTTACTATAGCCGATAGAAACAATGGCCAAAACTACCGAAATAACACCCAAGTTGTAATAAAACGTAATACTCAAAGTCCATCGTCTATCAAAACGAGAGCCAGAACCATCCTTCTTCCAGAATTGTCAGAATCCATTAGAGGTCCCCGAACTGCATCAGATCACTTCCTGTCGGCAACAGGAAATCAATCGAGTCACAACAGCAGTCATCAGCCCTGGCAGCCATCTGCGGCGGCCACCACAGCTGACTGTGTTTTGGCCGATTCAGGAGCTCGGAGAAACATTCCCCAAGAGGCAAACTACATACCCTCTGTCTCCTCCGCTCATGTCAGCCTCTGTGGGTCCGAGCTGCCGCCACCAGGGACCCCTGTGATGTAGCATTGATTCATAGCCAAGGTCGTTTTCATTGACACTTTTGGCGCTACATATCAAATGAGACATCAGAGGCTAGTTATTTCTTCTCTCACCTCTCTGTTTCATAACATGTCAGCCAAGGCGCTCATAGTTCTGCATGCTCCGCCAGACCTCGCTTTGAACAATCTGAATCCAGGCACCGCGGGGGGACGCGAGGCAACATCTTGTTGGAAGGTCAAAGGTCGACCTTCATTTAAAAGTTCAATGAAGCAATATGCCTCTGAGCCCTGGAGAGAGACATAAGCCTACCAAGCAAGTCTACGGTGCATTCACCCAGAAAAATAACTGATTAAACCAAAAGCGAACGCAGGTCTTTACCCGTGAGACTCCCGTAAAGCCAGGAATTTACTCCTGTGTCTATTTAGACTCCTGAACAAAATAAAACCTTCACTACAAATTAGGGGTGTAACGGTATACAGAAGTCACAGTGGGAAAAAAAACAAATGCTTAAGGATATGTTTCTTTTTATATATTTTGAACAGACATTAGTGCAAGTGTCAAAGACAGACTTAATCCTCTTGCTGGGGACTGAGGTCACATTTTGACCACTGACGACTCTGGTAAACTATTTTCATTATAAAAATAAGGAACATTCTCTTTTTCTTCATCCTACAACGGTAGAGCAACGACGACACGTCGTCCTCGTCTTATACAACCCTCTGTCTTGCTGGTGTAGCTGATCAGGAACCTGCAGGTGAATCTTCCAGCTCCGGCATCTTATTTACTCTTGCCATAGTTTGACTGACTCGCACACCAATCAGCCTGTTGTGCTAACCTCAGTACACGTTGCTAACGGCTAATCTTGGAACCCATGCTATCGGTATGATGACGATTTAGCTTCTGGGGGAAATGGCCAATATTTTGGGCTTTCCCGTGTAGCCAACCAAGGCTAAGACTTCCTCTTCCGAGTGCAGGTCGTTGCTTACAGTCCGATTAATAATTTGAGACGTGAGAATGGAGTTGGAGTTGAAAGACGACTCTTTATAAACATGTATCTGCATATGAATGCAGAAATCGTCATCAGACGATAACGTGAGAATGCATTTCGGCCAGTGCTCTCCACACGGACTGTTTACCTTCATGCAACCCAAAGATCAATACTACTCGGACTACAAACAGAAACCAGAGCGCTTCCGCTACCCCAATGTTGTCCCGTTGCATAGAGATTATGCATTCATAGGTATTCTGCGTGCGGCTGCGTGCACCGTACCGTGACCGGTGATTTAGGTTTCAGTTGAAAGAATGAGATATGAGGAGGTTTGTAATTTTCCATTTCCAGAGCCATTACTGTCCTGCTAAGTCAGTACATTATCCCCTAATGGTGGTTGTTTTTGAGATTTGCGGATGAAAGTCTTGTCCTTACATGCATGCATCAAGTGACTGTAAATATTTATGTCCGCCTCTCTTGAATAGAGGCCTACTGTATCGGAAGAGAGGAAAATGAGGCGGGGGGCGGAGGATTGGAGCACTATTTGGATTGTTGCAGTCTTTGGATAATGCTCCATTAATCTCACCTCTCATGTGTGTTTCCCATCACAAAGCATTCTGTCTGGATTCTCATGAGAGAATCAGATAGTTAATCTTTACGGGTTAGCAGAGCTCCATATGGAAAATTGTCTGGCAGAGCAAAAGGGCTCAGCTCGGGCCCGTCCCGACAGGCAGAGTTAGAAGACATTTTAACTTGACGGCGCCCGCCCTCCCACTCTACTGCGGTTTATCCTGTGTTTTGTTTGTTTGTTTAGTTGGCCAACACCGCTTTCTGGACGCTTGTCCTCTCTGGTGTGTGACTCTAGCCATAATGTTTGGATTTTGAGTCTCACTTTGGTGTGGTTTTTTTGGAGGGGGCTCCGCTCTGAACAACAATGCCACAAAAAAAAACAAACAACAGCTATAGGGATTCTGACACTGCCCGTTCCACAAGAATAAGAAAACAAGCAACTGGCGACAAATGATTCCCCCCCTCCCGACTACAATTTTCTCCTGAAAATGTTTGTTTAGTGCTTCAGGTTTTTATTAGCATTAAGCAGCACTGTGGGGTAGCAGCTTTGGCAAGAAGCAGCGGCGTAAGCATGGAGTGCCAACCAGCTTGTCAGATGGTCTGTGCTCTGCAGGAGGTAAAGAGTACAGTTTCTTGTATAAACCGTCTCCACAGACACACAAATACACAAGTGCATGCCAGAGTCTATAAACACACGTCTCTCTCGCACAGACATACACAGTCTCAGTGTCTCTTTTCCCTGTTGGGGGTAGATGTCATAAGTGCTCCGCTTGCCAAAGGAAATCACTGTTGTATTTATGTATGTGAGCACAGCTATTATTACAGGGGATGTTTTAAACAGGAGAAAATGGGGGTAATGAATGAGACTCATACATTCCACAATTCCAGTGGTTTTTTTTCCCCCTACTCTGAAAAACAATGAGACATTGACGCTAGAGAGAAGAAATCCCTATTCAACAGGCTGCTGCTGTCGCTGCATTTTTCCCTCTCATGTCTTTCCTCCATCTTTTTTCTCTGCACTCACTTTTTCCTTATTTGTCGTGTTATTTATATGAGCTCACCCCGCTCACGCTGGGCAGCTTCAGAATGGAAGGTTCCCCTGGGGGAGGTAGTGGCGGCAGGTTGAGGAAGGTGTGTGTGTGTGTGTGTGTGAAAGCGAGTGTGTGACCCACCGGCCACCCCTGCACAGAGGGCCCTTTGTGCACGTCCCCGGTTTATAACACCTCCACTCTTCTCTACTCCGCTCTCCTTTTACGCCATTCCCTTTCTCTGCAGCCGCTGCCAATCCTGCCCACTGACACTTTCATGTACACACACACACACACACGCACACACACACACACACACACACACACACACACACACACACACACACACACACAC